>JAQFXU010000472.1:0-52456 GCA_034693705.1 Spatulosminthurus flaviceps | reverse complement strand
ATCGGAAAATTCCCCCAACCGGGGGGACGCATGCAGGAATTTTTTCATTATTTTTCCGTAACCTTACCAAGTACCCCTAACAAGAAAAAAAATATTTTGGTCAATTCCCTTACCATCGTGCAAAGTCGTGATTGGTCCTAGAAATACAAGCTCAAATGCTTCTTACGTACACACACAAAACATTATATACATATACTTCCTACGCTATAAATGTAGTCCTCAAGACTACTAAAAGTGGCCACTCCATGTGTGAATAAACTTGTAGTTTTTTTCTGTTGCTCAAATTACAGCTATATATATATACGAGGATACACTGACTCCACACTTGGGGATTTTATGCTCGTGCTAAGACCCCATTTTTAAAAAATAGAGAAAAGGCAAGTGCAAGCCCAATGCTCATTAAGTGGAAAGGGCCATAAGATGAGTTTCTCATTTTTACGGTAATTAAAATCCTTTTATGATAATCAACCGCAAAACTCACATCAAACAATCTTTCAACCAATTCATTTCATATATCGACGTTATTATTATTCCTTCTTCATAATCACCACAGTCATTAAATATCTTTGTATTTCTTAAAATCCTTGTATAGTATTGTATTCACACAAGTGATCAAACAAAAAAATACAAAATGATTAGTTTTCAAGTTCAATCTACGCTTCTATTTTCTTCTGTATTATTCTCTCAAATTAAAAGCTGTTGTAGAGTTATTAGGGGAAATAGAACTATACATATTCATACAGGTAAAAAGACAGAGAAGGGACAAAAATATAAAGGTATTATTGTTAAATACCCATGGCATTGTACATTAGAGAAGAAAGGGCCAAATATTTATTCACAAAATAGATCTAGGTTACTATATTTTTTCTTTCTCCTTTCCATTCACTCGGACAGAGAAGGAATGATTCTCAAGAATGAATGATTTGTATCTCGCCTCTACTAATTAATCAGATCTACATAAATAAGTAACAAATTGAATTATTCCTACATATTACTACTCTTCAGTTCAGTTCAGCTGAGGGTGAGAAAGCTTCTCAGCTGGTGGGATTACGGAGTATAGTGTACTACAGTTATAGTGATGATAATATTATTCCATAAGAAAAAGAAGTAAAAAAAAAAAAAAAAAAAGAATGAAAAATTGCAAGGAAAAAGAAAAGTCTCGTTTCCTCCTGTGGAACAAAAAGATTTTCTTTCAAACTACCCCCAACAATGGGAATAAGGAGTGGATACAGGATAAATATACAAGTTCAACTGTAAATTGGGAAACTTATCAAAAATGATACAAATATTTTTTTTGTTCAGACACAAGAATAAAGAAACAAATTGAAAGAATAAAAATTCCTGAGAATCCAATACTCCAAGAATCCAAAAAATGTTCGCAATGATGCACATGTACATACGTATGTAAATGTATGCACACAAGGGATGAAGGATCATCAAAAAACGAACAATTCATTAAAAAGTTCATACGTGAAATAATTCCGGCAATAAACTTCTCATGAATCAACGTTCTGTATGAGGAAGGTAGTCTTGTTTTGAAGCATTAGAGCAGTCTATGTTATATCAAACTACCTTAAAAGTATATGGAGAAAATGCGAAAGAACAAAAATTCTAATGCTTAGAATGTGCAGGTAATTTGTCCCCAGTACTTGGTAGCTCTCCTTTTTTTTCTCTCTCTCTCTCTCTGTCTCTCTCTCCCTCGCAAAGGTTTCCAAAGGCTTTAAAATTTTTCTAAAGCGTTAAAATTCTATGAGGAAAAACTTGTTCAGATCATCACAGTAATATTATGTAATTTCATGCAGGGCAATTTTCTTGCCTGAATTTTAGCTTATTATTTTCGTGTTGCTTTGGTGTAACTGGTGTTAGTGTGGTGTGGTTCTACGATAAGAGTACATATAAGTGGACGAGACGGCTTATTCTCCAGACATCATTTCGTTTGCATATGTATATGGGTAATCACACAAGCATATACTTATTTTACCCGTATGCGCAGATATACTGTCTATACTTAAGCAGATACCTTTATCAACCTAATGGTTATGACTTTACTGGAAGGCCCCGTACGTACATATTTTTTAGATTGGAGGGAAAGCATAGCTATGGATACATTCATCTATAACTACACAAGAAGCTGGGAAAGGAATACAAGTGAGAATAACATAGGGATGAGGCAAAAGAAAATCAACATAAAAATATGGTTCCAGGGAGTCTTACATGATGGTGATAAAAAAATTGCTGCGAGTCCACAGGCTGTGTTTCTCCCATTTCTTTCATCCTTAGCGTGGACTCATGTTTTCTCTTCCCAGACGAGGGATTGTAAGGATGCTGTGTTAACCGACTCCGGCGATAACTCTGCAAAGAAATACAACAAAAGCAAAATACAGTAGAGGAAAATCAGCCCTTTGCTACATCATCATAAATGGGAAGACCAAATTGTTTTATGGTAACCAACACAGTTAACGTTAAATTATACCAAGATTCACCGGCAGCTTGAAAATCTTACGTGTCAGCGGATACGTATTGCATTGAAACTGCATAATCATACTGAGGGAGTGAGTGAGGAGCTGAGGAGCTATATATTTCTATATATATTTATATATACATACAAATCCCATGCTACTACTACTCCAACTGCCTCCACCAACTCTCCTCCTCATACACGAAGCCACTAAGAAATAAAAACTCGTGTGTTCGACTTTTGCTACAAGCCTCGGGCTAAACTTGGTAAAACAAATTGGGATTAGTTTTCAAATACTAATGCCCAGAGACGTAGAGCTCCGCCGTCCACATGTCCATTCCGAGGTGGTTAACAGTTGAGATTACATTACGTACATATGCGGACAACCTCAACGTCGTTAACGAACACCACTTTTCATCTTCCAAGATCCCTCTCATCCCAATCTGAATACATAAGGCCTCTATCAAGAGATGAGAGCATATAGATACGATGAGGTTTTAGCAAAATGACCTGCAATGAGTTGCAGAATTCCCTACACGAGAGAGTTACTATTATTAATTGGAAATCTCTCAGGATTTTTCAACAGGTGAATACAATATCCAAACAAGCCAGCACTTAAGCAGTACATTGATTCCCCCGTGTAAACATAAGACTTCTCCTTTTTTTCACCAAGATTTCTCGTACGATAGGAAAATTTTAAATTTACATTGAACTCCGCACGTGCACAATGTATATTTTATTATTCATTTTTACTATTTCTACTACATCATTCCTATATATCTATACATATATAGGAGCGGACTCAGGATGAGTGAGTAAAGAAAAGAGCCTGGCCAATTCATTGACTCGCGTTCACTCTAACAATATCCATAGCGTACATAAGAAGAGCTACAATTCCCCATCACTCTGTACTTGCACATATCATCGCTCTCCTACAGTGTCGGATTCCAAATTCATAAAGAAAGTTCTACTTTGAAATTGAATTGTTAGACACACCACCATCACAATTCAATGGAGACATCAAAGTGAGAAACCTAAATACCTTTTGTATGCTCACTCATTCAACTCCAGTGGAAATGAGTCTTCCTCTTTTTCTTATATGGGCATACTTGACAAAAACCGTTTTTCCAAAGAACTTTCATTGGTTTATTGGTATACGTTTGAAGGAGAAGAAGAAGAAGAAGATCTGCTCTAACAACATGTTCAGCCCATTCCTTTATATTGAGGGAGAAGCTCTTGAGGAAATGCTCAGAGAAAAGATTATAAGTCCTCTTTAGAGCAATCATTTTTTCAGCATGAATTAAATTTAAACTACTATAGATTTGCTGATGATCAAGGGGAAAATATGCATTTTTCTCAATTGTCACCATATAAAGTGGATGGATGGATGGAGGCGGGAAAAAAGGGATTTCCTTCCCTTTTTCTCTCTCCCTTTGATTTTGCCTATAGAATCACTCAGAAAAAAAAAGTTATCAAGTAGAAGTGAAAAAATCAGGCTGGTTCAGGGAATTGATAAATAGTTTTATATTGTACAGATGCATTTAATTATACTGGGGGGGATGGAGTGATTCCTTTAATATACATAGTGACAGAAAGGGGTTTCTAGGTTATAGCTTCACGATATTAATTTCTTATATTCCATGTATATGACGCTTTCCGAGCTCAAATATAAGTAATGTGCAACTCAACGTCATATCTCACCACTAACATTACTACTACTACTCCACTCCAACCCATTTTTCCTTCCTTGTAAATAAATACCTATATCCATAGTTAAAGGAATATTGTACATGGACCCTACATAGCTACTCATACATATGCCCATTTATAAAATAAACGAAGCCTAATGTATCGTGCTGTAGATAAGCAAGGAAAAACTACTAGTTCTAGTGAGAAGTCCTTTAATGAAAAACAAGTTGCAATCTTGAGGATGACGGGACATTATTTGTCGCGTTCATGACAAAGCCATTCTTCAGTGATTGCAGGGGTGTCATTTTCCTATGGACTTGAGAATAGCTAGAAATGATACAAATTAAATGGTATAAACCACTTGCATTAATGTGGTTATGTTTTATGGCTTCCCCATACAGGACATCATTTGTACCTGTTCTAACAACTGTTTTGCAGGTAATAAATATTCAAATGGAAACCGATTGGAGTAGGTATGTATATTTACTACTTTTATCTCCCAAAACATTATTGTCTTACTCTTTATACAGAAATATATATATAGACATATGTGCACATCAGGAATTTTTTACCATTTCCATGTATGTATTTATATGTACACTGTATAGTATATAATATCTACAGATTATAGTTGTACTCAGCAGCTTATTGCAAGATTCTTGTCTTAAGTTTCAAAATAAGTCCTCTAAAGGATTATTCTATGGATGTACATATAATGTGAGCAATTTTATTGTTATATTTTTCTTATGACTTGTCATTATTATAAATATATAGATACACACATGGCATGAGGAATAAATAAAAATCAAGGAATATTAGCACCACTATTGGAATGACAAGAATCATTATAGCCATTAGTAGGGCATTTAAGTGATTAAAAAAGGGAGGTATTAAAATCCTCCGGACATGCATAGGTTTCTCACTCTCAGACTTTTACTTACATGCCTACACACAGACAGACACACACACACACATTCATAATTGAGATAGTGCTCTCAGTTTTCAATGACATTTGGTCATTTTGAACAATGACAATAATCATGTATTAAGTCAGGATATTTTTTACACGCTGCTGCTGACACTATTTTGTTAATGTGCAGCGATAAAAATCAGCGGTACTTTAACATTAATCCTGCACAGTCTCCTGCTCCAACTGCATACTTGATGGTAATTATACGATAGTAATGTGAATGGCTCACAATTAACATGCACATTGCATAAATATTCACTTGATTCGTAACAGTAACTGGCTGAACAATGTACTACTACAACGGGTATTATTGACTTCCCTGGCTATAACTGATCCTTTATCTATACGTTATTGGATATAGTGTACTCTTGCATAGATTGCAGACAGACTTGTACACACAACTGCAAAAGGGGTAACGAAAGCTAATGTTATTTTTCCTCTGATTTAAGTATGCATTAAGTCGTCAGACGAAGAGTGTTCAAAGCATGCTTTGATCTTTATCAAAAATTCCTTATGCTCATGCACACGGTACAGTACAGCTCTAGAGCTATGGAGCAATAGAAGGTGTCAACATATATATGAAATGCTCAAGAATGTCCAGCCATGCCGTTCATAGTAATCCTGTGGCACTGCTAGTTGTAGTAGGAGTAGTAATAGTAGTAGTATAGTCATAGTAATAATCATAGTTTGCAATTGGTTTCATGTTAACTGGTAATTTATTTTCACATGGGATGAAATCTCTTGAGCTATCTCTTGAAAACATTAAAAGCAACCACGCATAAGAATTTATTGCACAATAATTAGAATTTTATTGATTTTTCAAAGCAATGCTAAAGAATATTTTACACTGTGTTTAAACTATCTGCTGCAGTATCCTTTCAGTAATGGAACAAGTATTTACAGTCCGTGTAGTCGTAGTCGTAGTAGTAGTATAGGAGCAGTCAGTAAGATGTATATGAACCATTCATTTTAAAGATGCTTCAAGCGTACTCTCAATGTATTTCTCCACGGTTGTTGCATCTTCTAAATGCAGACCAAATATACTGAATGCACGCTTAAACCTTGAAGTGCATACATTCATTTCCTTTCAAGCTTCTCAAAAGCAACAACTCTCAAGAGTTTTGCCATATTGAAAAAGAACCATGGGAAATGATCCAATACTCAAATGATGAGTCGTGTGTAAGAGAGTACGAGAGTTGGGTAATCTTTTATCCTTTTTTTTTCTTTTACTCCTCAATTGAAAATACGTAGAATAATATCCCTGCTCTTTCCTTGGGTATGTATCAATGGCCAAAAGAATTATTTTTCTCTCATATGTATTTTCAAATCCTCTCAGAGTCATATCTATTACTTGACATTCAGACCGTCGAACATGTGTAACGTGTGAGAAAAGCTCCAATCTGATTTATACATTGGTCTCTCTCGCTCTTTCTTTCTCTATATCTCTTGACTGTGGTCGCAATAAAATCAAGATGAGCCTAAGCACATACAAGCCCTAATGTCAGGTGATATTTCAACTGACCAGAACTCATACGGAGCTTCTAAGAGAGAAAAAAAGCCTGACTTATTTCCCTATGGGAAAGTATATTACTCTCAAACTGACCATTGTATTTGAAAATCAAGTGTATTGTCATAACTAAAATGGATTTATGTGCTCTACAGGATATTATAAGTGCATGTCAAATCAAACTCTTACTTTGTGCTGAAATGATGAGACCTCTTCAAAAAACTATACTTATACTTGACACCTATCCCCGTCGATTTCCCTTCTTCCTACTACTACAATAATAATAATCCAACAACATGAATAAATGAGCTAAATACATGTGTTTTGGTCTAGAGATGAATTCTCTCTTAAAAAGTAAAAATACTTCTTCCAACCTTGTTAACTACTTGCGTGCAAAAATACCAAGTTCATTGAATGATACTCAAGTCTACGTGTTTACATTACATTAGATACAAGTGAAAAGAGGAGAGTGACTGGTAAAGTTCTTCAAATGGGATTCTTCTACATATATAACTTTTAAAAAAGATTTTCCTTTTTTTTTATTTCAATTGAAGCTTTCTCTTCTCACATGGATTGGAATCCTCGTGTGATTAGCCTAATTGATACACGGACTATAGGTTTCCTTGTGGCTCGTCAACCTCTCAATACTAAATCAACTTGGTCGTAGCATCTATTCATTCATTCATTCATTCGTTCCTGATAGTCAATCAACTCTCATTGATTTTCCAGCTTCATATTATGAATTATTACATGTAGAGATACACCTCAATTTTTCAAACACACAAATATATACATAACCCTTGGATTTTACATAGTTTCCTCTAACTTATGAAGTCAGTTCGTGTGTAAATAAATAATATCTTGAGCATTTTCCCATATCTCTCTCTCTCTCTCACCCCCAATTCTATGTAGGCCTAATGAGCTGGAAAATCTTCTCATTACCATTACTATTGTTCCTGTATATTTACCAACATACCGGGATTGCATCAAAGAAAACAAAAATTACTAATTCCCAAAATCACTACCATTGCTACGCTACATGGACACGGTTATTTACACAGAGGAAGTAATACATCTCCCTAAAATACTGACAACCAATAGCCAGCCCGTCGAGTAGGATTCGCACATTACATTGAAGAGCAAAAATCCTTAGTGTAATAACCATACAGATATATGATAACAGTAAAAAAAAGAGGTAACCAAATTTGTCGAGGAGCAATAATTGATTGGGAACAAGCCACGAGTTGGCATCCATTTGGGTCCCTACCTGTTTTTCTCCCAAGTTGTTTGTAATATCCTTTCATTATTTTTATTGCAATGGGATAGCAAGCTCTTAAGACTCGAAGATATATTATATTTTAGAGACTTTTTTCGAGACTGAGTACAAGAGCTACGTATTTGATAAATGGGAGGAAAAGCAGAATGATGTTTGTGTTCATTTTGCCCAAAAAGAAAAAAATGGGAAGAAAACCTAGCAACTTCTGTACTATGTACTATGTATCATAATATATTGGAAGGGTCTGCTAGAAAACCGGAAAACTGGGAGCAAGAAAGAAGCAGTCATAACGAATTAGATATAATCTGAAATGAAATAACTTGATGTAACAAACCATTGGAGTTGCTGAGTAGTCTGAAAAATATCATATTATATAGTACTCTTTGCCACTCTCGAGACAGGCGGAGAGAGAGAGAGAGAGAGAGGACATACCATTACAAATAATAAATGATGATCAATAACACGTTCGTATTGTTAACTCCCAGTTACACATCTTCCTCCTCAATTCAATAATTTAAAGGGACAAAAGCATTTTGATGATTGAGGAACAAATTTACTATGCTTAGATCATCAGCAGAGCAGCAACAACAACGCTTCCATACGTTCTTGTATAACTTGAACGTTTTTTTCCCTCTGATTTAGTGTATGAAATGTACCGTTCCTACTACACCTTGCATCAATCATCCTCATAACTTCACCTACTCCCCTCAAAAATTCTCATAGAGCACCATGATCATCTTTGAATGTTCACGTCGTCGTCGTTCGAGACGGGAATTATTATATTACGCATGCATTGAAATTATTTTTTGTAACGCTTTGAGAAAAAATCCGTATTGTTGTTTCCTTCCTATACTTTATTCTTGCCTAGAGGTGTAAAATGTAAAATGTAAAAAAAAGCAATGAAAAAATGAATTAAAGGATTTTTCTAAGGATAATAATTTGTGCATGGCAAATCTGCTGCTGCTTCTAATGTCATCTTTTTCAAACTTGTCATTTTACTTTTCCGTCCTATTCCACCATTTCATGAGGCTTGCCGACAGCGGGTGTAAAAAGTGATGGGAGCCTGTAACCTGTTACCACATCTGTAAATTCTGTTAGGTGTACATTTTCTCTATGAAAACTAAAGGGAAAAAATTCATCAAAGCAGCTACTACCAAATTCCAGATAATAATGGTCTTCCCTGGTAATGTGATTTTAATAACCGTGATTTTGCATTATCTTTATGTGTCTATAGGTAAAAGTCCCCTATGAAATGAGCATTACGGAATATTAGTACATCTTCCTACTATAGGTATATAGTAGTATGTAGCTCCGAGATATATTACACAAATGATCGTGTGAGATAATAGACAACCGTGGAAGATTCAGCAGTATGGTGAGGGGCAAATAGTAATATTACCAAGGAAAAACTGGGATCGACATTTAAAAGTTGCTACTACACTAATACTATTCTATAGCTACTAAATACTAATCGCCGATAGAAACGGGAAATAATCATCTCTGGTCATTTTACTTTTCACACATTCTCACAGTACAGATTGACCTTCCGGGTTTTTATTCAATATTCGTGGTTTACCTCGCTTTTACTACTACCGGATAAAAAAGCAAGCGTATTATTATGATTTCTACGGTACAAACTAAAAGTCACTTGTTTTAACCAACACATTATAGTGCAGGAGCATTAGCTAAGAGTTTGGTGAGAGGAGTTCAAATCTTAGCATATGGGTTCATCACCCAAACGAAATATTATATGCTTTCCGCAATAACAATAATAATTATTATTACTAAATCCTAACATATACCGTAACCACTCAATAAGCCATTTCTGTTTTCGGGCAAGAAGGCGTACGTAATTAACACTGCCAAAACCAGCTTGGATTAGTTAAGAAATACAGATGGTGGTAGAACCTTTGGAAATGTACCGATGCAATTCATACCAAGATGGAAAAAGGATTAGGAGAGAGATAGCGGATACTACCATACTCGGAACCAAAACTCCCCACTGGACCAGTCTTTATTCTGATTTTCTCATGTATTTGTACACCTGTCATAGCTGTACATATTCTATACGAACAGGGCAACTTGTATCGCATCAAATGTGAGATTTCCCCTTCCCTACAGAACCAGTAATTCTATATAAAATACCGACAAAGGAGTAAGAAATACAAATGTGAAACTAAATTCCAGTTGAGAGTGTGAAGCATTTATTATTGAAAATCTTTCATCCATAGAAACGTATAACTAGACAAATATGTTATATCTTGGTTTATCCGCAATACTCTAATAATATTGAAACTTGAAACAAAAAAGCTTTCCAAAAACAAAGCAACCTTCCCTATATCAATTCAGACATTCGCAAGAAAATTATTTGAAAATTACATTTTGAAAAGGATCTGGAAGAATCTCAGCATCAGATTACAATTATGAATAAAGCACCAAAATGTTCTTGAGGCAAAGAAGTTAGAAAGGAGAGACTCTTAAAATTATCCTCTCATAATTAATAACAGACCGTTATGAAATTTTCTTAGCAACAACAAGGAGTAAGGAGAAAAATTACTCAGCCTCCTTCAACTTCCCTTCAAGACCTGTACAAAGGACAGTTTAAGCAACTTATAATCATCAAGTTATTTCTGTTGAGAAATTCACCTAGAGGATTAACAATTTTGAAGGAAATTAAAAGCCTATATGTTCTACATGAGTCGAGAGGTATATGGGGATGAAACTAGGAAAGGAAGAGAAATACATAGTTATTACGCTCAGGCTTAAAACTATCAACAATTAGTTTCCCTCTACACATGACAATAATGGGTAGAATCGTGAGGCCTGTCCAGTTTGTCGCTCCGCAGGTAATTATACCAAGGATTTTTAGAGTGAACAAACTATGTGTATATATCTTCTCTCCTATGACATTCATTATACACGTATACATACTTGTATGTCTCCACCTCAACTATTTTATACCTTACATACAATATACATATACATGTGTGAATCCCAAAGAATTTCCCTACACTTACTGTAGTACAGAGTACGTTTTTTGAGTCAACTCATCCTCCACATACTTTTCCTATATAGTATAAAACATTAATTTATTAATTCTACGGATGGAAGCTGAAGTTTTTAAGCCACGACTTAAAAGCCAGCATTTTTTCACTGCCATAAATTCTCATCAAGAGAGATGACGGCAGGTAGAATCACAACAGCAGTTCCTTTGCGGCCTGTCAAGGCGAGAGAGCAGAGTGAGGTAAATACACTGAACTCTGACTCAACTCCAGTCTACATATAAAATGCCATGATAAATAAAGGGACTCCCTTCCTACCACCGTCTCTCTCATAATAATACTCTCTGAATCTACACGCTCCTTCAGAAATTACACAAATTAACGGCGTAATAATTAATGCGAACATGAAGCCTAAGTACGAACTTTGATTGTTTTGATACATCTCTCTCCATATAGGAAGGAATTCAATGACAGTCTAATGCCTCCTTCCATAAATATATCTATTGTATACATTTACATGTATCGAGAAAAATCCTATATTTTTCTCAACCACCTATAAACGTCCATATGGACGCCCCCAGAGGAGTTTTAAAAAAATCCCAAACCACTATGTAGTTTCGGCAGCTGATAAAATTTAATTTCCTTATCGTTTATTTTTATCATGCATGTACCGCAAATATTAATTAGCATTTATTACGGTTTTTTCTATCTACGTAATAGCACTGCTACTACAACCACCACTACGTGTAGAGCTGACAAATTATAATGCGATTAACTGTTGTAGTAACACACTGTAGTAATTATACAAAGGAAAGCCAACGTATAATAGTGTAGGAGTCAATGAGAAACACTTTCTTACCCATGCTCTCAACGACCAACCCACAAAATATTTGCTTCCCATATTCTTTCACAGAGCAACCAGAGTCAAACCACATGATATCCACAGTAATGAACGTAATAAATCTTATCAATCACTTTTCTTTTAACTTTATATATAATTACTACTACTTTTTCCTATATTCACCAAAGGGTGCAATTTCATTCCCGCAATTTGAATATTTTCACAGATGCATAACTCCTCACATTTCTATATATTATTTTGACTCCCAGCGTGTTTTCTCCCATGACTAATTTTCACGTTAAATTGATCCGAATTGTGTTACACAAGTTTCTATAATGGGGATTTCATGAGAATGGCTACTCTGAAAAAATATTATTTTACCATAGCTCACTACTCACAATAGTACACTTAGTATGGTAAAATTAAACGTAAATTGTGATACAAGGCTCAGCTCTGCCCCTGCAATTCCTAGAATATCTGATGAGCTAACGGAAATCAAATTTTCATTCTACTCCCTTTATAAACATGCGATCCGTATTTTTGTAATGGAATGAGAAACATGATATGTGGTCCTTTTACCCCTATATTAAGCTCTCCTCATCAGTAGCTATAGAATGAGTCAAAATATAAAGGAATAGCATGGAATATGTAGGATAACGTAATGGGAGCGGGGTATATATTGATTCCTTTATTTTCCATTAAAATTTATGAGCCTATATACTTGCGAATATTTAGGATTATAAATCTCTCTCTCTCTCTCACTGTATAGCACCAGGAGGCATTTAATAAAATAGATAATTTGAATAAAAAAAACTTTTCAAGTTCTTTGTCAGCATTGCTTCCGGTTATCAATCACAATTATACAAGGTGTTTACTTTCTCAGTCTTTTGAATTAGTTCATTATTGGTATGGAAACTAGGTGATGGACTTTCAAAGAGCAGTTCTTGAGAGAAGGGATAATGATACAAAGTTATACATTAATGTGGAACTTGAATTATTATTGTTATTATTGTTATTATTGTTAAGTTTCAATGGGAGGAAACAACTTGGCTGTATCTATATAAAATCCTGTATTGAAATTACAGGAGCTTTAGGCTTGAACCTATAGTAAGTATTAGTATGGAAATGTATTGTAATAATAAGTAATCTAGAGAAATCCACGACTTCTCCCTCAGCATTGGCAATAATCTGAGGAAACGGACTTTTTAATTTTCTATTCATTCCTTATTATATTGTAGTGTATCTATAGGAATAGGAAGGAGAGGGAGGAGTAGATGAGTTTGTATTATTTATTCTAATATGTACCATATGCCATTTCATTATGGTACACTTATTCATCTCTCAATTTATCCGGCTATTGAATTGGTTAGAGAAGATAGGGATATTTTGTACCTGCCTTCATTATCACAACTTCACATCATTTAATCACCATGTGATGGTATATCTAGGCTGTGGGACAAAACCATATGCGAAAAAGTATCTAGTCAACTGCAAAAAAAAGGACAAACTTCTTTTTTCTCTCTCCTCCAACCTTTTATCATTACCGCAAAATCCCTTCTTCTTCTTCTTCACATATATAGATACATACCATAGCTGTAAAAATAATTTTAGGAGTAGATCCTATATATTGTAACTCTGCGGATGGAAAATACATGTGATTTTTTTTTTCGATTCGTCAGACGCTGTTGAATAAATCAAGCTTCAAACGAACCCTGATTATGGCTCCATTTCGACCCATTCCTTACAAAAGTATGACAAAAGACGAGAGAATTATTGGTCATTACTACATCATCTGTGAGTTCCTTGTCAGTTGTTCTGATATTACGGCGTACAAGCTATTACAGCAACCCGATGCGATGGTTATCTAAACAGCGCAACAGAACTTAGTTTTTACTACTCCAAATGGAAATGTCATACACACATCACAGCTATGCACAGAATGGCATTGAACATTCCTCTTATGTATACGAACAAATCTAATGAAAAAGTTCAACTCATAGTGTAAAATACCAAGTCATCCGTTAAGAATCTTCTTTCATAGACTTTTTTCCAATGGAACTACTATTTAGCTACGTCTACCCTAACGTATTTACACATGCACATGGTACCATGTTTACCATACAGGAAAATTATTTTCACTATCTGCCATTATATAAAAAAGCCGGTACATAGAGAGCCGTGTCTTCAAAAAAAATGTGCTTATAGAGATACGCTTGCAAAAAATATTTTTTTAGGGAAAAAAATAAAATAAAAACGTCACAAGAGTGAACAGACGGCAAACCACAGCAATGCCATTAAAAGACGCATCGCATACTTTGCAACTAAAAGGATGAAGTAAAAGTAAGTTTAAAATAAAATACTGGTCATTATTGCACCTGGGCCCCTGCCTAACCCACCGCTCATCTTGTTGTGCTGGGATATGTGGAGTGTGCGATTGTGGGGGTATTCACACAGGTGATCGCTATTTTATTTTTTACTCTCTTCGCATATATACGGAGATTCATTGACCTTAAAAGTTAAAAAGAAATTTATCTATATATATTACTATTATATATATATAGGGGCTATCTTACATATCCTTAAGTATAGAATCTCAAGTCCTTTGAATACTGTGAGTAAGGAAGCTTCTAAGAATAAACGAGCACAATTATTGTCCACTCTTCATTTCCGATCTACATCATTTTCCTACGGTACACGTAAGTATGTATGTACTTGTGTAAACTT
The DNA here is from genome assembly GCA_034693705.1 of Spatulosminthurus flaviceps. NCBI lineage: Eukaryota > Metazoa > Arthropoda > Collembola > Symphypleona > Sminthuridae > Spatulosminthurus > Spatulosminthurus flaviceps. The sequence goes on along the minus strand of JAQFXU010000472.1, from coordinate 37,989 downwards.
GGAGGGAGAAGAAGAAGCTCTACTTCCGCAAAATGTACTACTCCAGATCAGATAAAAGGGAGGTTTTTGATAAAAATCCTAGTTATTAAAAATAACAACACTTGTATTTTTTACTGCACCAAATTCACTGGGCTATGCAAGCTATATGGGATGTTCTGTTCCAATAATCAGGGGAGAATTTTTTGTTTGCATTAGATACATCTTCCGCTCATTTCATCTTGAAAAGACCTTCCGCATTCAAGATGGACTCCACATGTAATCAAGTCAAGATCACAACAGTTAACACCGCGGTATAGCTCAATGCCGCCATAGGATACCGGCAAAACTATTCCTAAAAGTAACGGTACTGTCCGCATGAAAATGATTTTATCCACGAGGTGTTATCTTCTTTCGGTTGTTTAGTAATAAAATTATATTAATATACTCCTTGAAGTAAAATGTAGTGTGTATTTATATAGATACAAAGAATTTCTTATTTTTACCACTTTTATGAATTACAGTAAGAAACATCCAATTTTATTTTTATTTTTTCAACCTCATAACTCAGTCAGATATATCTAGTTTCCAGTACGAGTCCTTCGGCAAATAACTTATTAAAAACAAGAACAATACTTGAGCCCGGGAAAATATTTTCCCATGATTTACTCCTCCATTATGTATATACTTTCTTATCCCAGAATGTTTTTTATGTAAAATGATATACTGATGATATTTTTTTCAAAATACTGAAATAAGAGAATTTTTGTATGAAAAAGAGCATTATTCCAAGCCAAAGTAAATTTGTCTTCTCAAGCTTTGGAATTCCTACAAAGTCACGTCATAATATTTTCCATACTTATAATCAATCCTCCCTACTTACAATGATCATATATGATTTTCCTCCGATGCAGTATGTGTAGTAGTCGTTGAAGCTAGGGGGAAAACCACAAATTGCAAAAATTATTCTGTCCTCTGTTCCATTCCAAGCTGATTCTTATTTTTCTCATGCATGCACTTCTCTTACTCTTGCCAAAAAATCCCTGATAAACGACAGTTCCAATCTTAAGAAAAATATGAGAATATTCTCCATTCAGCATTTTATGTATTTACTATGTACAATTTCTATTAAGTGAAGATGATTTTTTTTAAATAGTTCAGAAATCCTGTCATCCATATTTTATAAAGCAATGTTTATATGTAAGACTGGCCATTTCAAATAATCAACTCTGGTATTATAGTGCTTTAATTTTGGTTCCTTGAGCAGAGCAGAGCAAGAGCAGGAACATTTACAAAAACTACAAACACCTACACAGCAAAGAATAGTCAATTATTACTAAACTGCTTGTTAATTTCTCAAATACGAGGGTGGTTCTGTTCTGAAAAGCTTGGCAGTGCGCACTCTGAATAATGATAATAATTATTATATTATTCCTTTGGAAAGTGGATATTTCCCTTTTACACATTCTCATCCCAAATTAGCTTGTATCTTGATTTGGAAAATAAAACCTTGGTTCAATACCATTGTGTTGGCTATGCTATTTTAAACATGTACTTTTCCACATAGTAATAATTACATGTTCAACTTGTATATCTGCATCCCCTTTACTACAACCATAGAAAGGATATTTTAGCGCTGGGCCATATTTCATACTATACGTTAAAAAAATATTCAAAAATTTAGAGAGGCACTCTTCGTAGTATTATTTTATGAGACCTTGTAAAAACTGGACAAATTTAGTTCTGAACTGATCATGTAGCCAAATAACTAGAAAATACCCAAAGGTTCTCTCTGCCTTCTCACTGGAAACGGAAGAGAATAAAAGATGACTTTGGTATTTTTCACAGTCTATAAGTCCTTCACATAGAATATACATATGGGTGAATCCCCTCACCGCATTTCAGCTCACTCGACTTAGTAGCCACTGAAGTTTGTAAAATTTGTGTCTCTTTGGCAATGCATTCTTTTGTCAAAATTACAACTTCTTGGACTATTATACTACAGGGCCTCTGTAGAGCAGCTGTGCATTTCGTCATGCTGACTGACCAGGTTTCTATATCTATACGTACCTATATATCTCTGTATGGTAAAATTGGGCAGGAGTGAAAAAAACGCTGTTATACAGTCCTACAGTGACAAATGTCTCAAGTTTTTACCCGTTTTTAAGAAACACTTAGACCATCCTTTATTTTTACGTTAGAACCAAAAGGGAGGGAGAAAAAATTGAATATCCAAAACTAGAATTTCACGCTACAAGTAGTAATTAGGTTCAAAACATTTATCTGTACTTTGTGCCTGGCAGGTTGTGCATAGGAAATACAAATCACTTCATTAGCAGGTGTGTATAGTATCTATACTAGAGTGGAATAAAGATACAATGTATACACCGGTGCTATAGAGAATGTTGAATAACTGTCACTGTTAAATATATTTTCAAGGAATTTTATTGCAAAACTTCATTTCTCTCTCTCTCTCTCTATTTAAATTTTGATACCAGCTCAGAAGGCACGATTTTCTATCATTAACACCATTGACTGCCACTTCTCTGTTATTAGAAAGTAATTTACAATCACAAACCGAATATTTGACGGCGATTTCATTCATCATTTATCCATCGCAATGGAAATGAAGGTAAAGCTATAGATTTGTCAAAATGTCAAATGAGCATTTGGGTGCATAAAAGTCCACACGCTGAGTTTTTCTATGAGGCTCGGGCTCACTCTCAGCACGTGTATACATGAATTTTTAGCTCTCATATCATCATTGTAAAGTCAGAGTACGGTCACGTTTATTTCATTCAAAGTAATACAACAATATACTACACTATACGAGATACTTTGGGTCCTTTCTGCCTTCTGCATTTTTAATAGCTTTAATCCACAAGAAAATATACAAAAAATTCTTCTCTCTATACATACAATCGCTCATCTGTAACAATATATTCACCAAGCAGACCGTGGTAGAAGCATGGAAAAAAAATTCTCAAGGTATATCATAATAATAATAATAATAATATCTTTAATAAATGAAAGTGAGTAATTTCTATTAAATCTAATTAAAAATAAATGATAAAAAAAATTACCAGTAAAAGTTGAGGGAAATTAAATCAAGGTTGGATCTCTCTAAAAAGGTCCAAATAATTCCAAATGGCTTGAGAGGTGCAAATTACATCAGTTATTCACAACATTATATTAATACACAAAAAACTTTTCCCAGGAGTTAACATGCAATCCTTAGAAATTAATACACATGCGTTGGACCACGATACGCAGTGAGAATAAAAGATGTGATAGAAAAAAAAGCAAAACAAAAACAAACGGAACAATCACAAGCAAGTGAGGGATTAATAAATAAATGTACTGGAGTTTTATAACGTGACTCCTACACACAAGTCAAATTAACTATAAATGAATGAGAGTCACATGAAATTCAGACTAGCACACACAATTGAGAAGAAGATTCAAAGTTGAAAAGGAAATCTCTTTTCTTGAGAAAATGTTGTATTTTTTATTTAAAAACGGCATAGGTCTCAGATTCTCAGTTATCTGATGCTGCTGTTTGAGGAAGAGGAATTCGTGAATGATTTTTTAACCATTGTGTGAACAAGTGCACAAGAAACAATTCACCTATACACACATTATACACAGTAAAAGTATGATAATGTAGGCACGAAGGAGTTTACAGGGGCAAAATATCTCTCTCTCTCTCTCTCTATAGTTATATATTTATATACTAAAGTGGTATCCAGTTCTGTTGACCTACTGTTCTTCAGTTTACATGAACCAACAAGGAGAATGTGAGCTGTCTGTGTCTCACTTGAAGTACAATAATCAAGTGACTGAATGCAGACACAATGCAGCGAGTCAGGTAGAAGTGGTAGTAGTGAAAAAGCGAAGGAGAAGTTTCATTTGGCTCTTGGTATATAAGAAAGAGAGCTGGGGGTCTGTTTCCTCTCACATTGTTGAAATAGCAATTGCTCTTAAAGCTTTTGGTGAGAACAAACCCTCGGTTAAAGCCTAAGCGCTGCTTTTTTCACTATATAAAATCAACCTGCTTGGAGTAAGTAACGTCGGAGGAGAGAGAGAATCAAATTATAATATTATACTCTGTCAGGTATGTTTAACCAACTTATCGTATCCTGGATACAACTCAAAAATCATCCACTCTTAGCACAAACAAATGCATATCTACGCTGCTCAGAAAAAAAATAATAATAAAAACCACCAACTTGCTTTTAAATCTATTGAGTGTATTATAGTGCACGGGAAATGTGTAAGATGCTTTACCCCCCAAATATCTACATAGACATAGGATAATAAAATATGTATGTGCAAGTGCATAAAGCAATATTACACTGGCATTCGTGTTACAGAATCATCCCTGCCTCTAAGAGATCCTTCTTCTACTTTAGCTGCATTTTCTCTACACGTTGGTCAGTTATGTAGGATAACGCTGGGCTATCAACATTGGGCTTATGATATACGCTACTGTGGTCGGAGTTTAGGCTATATATATACATATGGGTAAGTACATTGAAAAATGAATACCTCTTTTTAAAAGAGGTATTCCTCTTTTTTAATCTTTCACTACTATATACGGCCCCTCTCCAAAGGTTTCTCAAGACAAGAGTCAACTATTATGTATTACACATGGAAAGAAATCTGTTGGGATTATGCACGGTTAAACTCGACTTGCTTATTCCATCTCCTCCTCATGGTATTGTTGGTCAGTCTTGTAAGAGTTTATTTTAATCAAGCACGTTGTAGCAATTCATCCTTATGTTTTCTTTGAAACCACTCAACAAGATACTAGTGTAGAAAAGAGGTGTGTGTAATTTCAACGAGGCAATTGACTATATCTGGTATAGCTTTTACATAGGTGGTTCATATGCTAAAACCTTAATTTCTGTTTTGATTCCCGACTTAAACACAATTAAGGTGGGACGCTAGGATATATTTTTTTTCAAGTCCATTCTTCTTCCCATATAGCCAGGACAAATACTTTCTGTAAGGACTCAATTGAATTTGATGATGGAGAGCTACGTATAATATAAGAAACTAACTAAGTCTATGATTATTTACTCCCTCCGGCTCTCTTAACATTTGTCATCACCCTCATTCATGTTTCTTCCTGTATTTAAAATTTTGCAAGCCGGTCTATCTACTCATGTGTAAAATAGCCACTGGCTCAGGAAGAATTGTCTTCTCTTAATGGCTTCCCTCCCTTCCATGTCTCCAACTCTATATCGCATACAGTATCTTAATACTATCAGTTGAAATAAAAAGTTATCATTAGACAAGACGACCAAGGGAATATGCTACGCCGTCATAGTGATCATGGAACTTGTGAAAGTCTCAGAGGAAACAAATAAAAGGACTCACAAAAAGAAAATCATAGATACATGAGAAAAGTTACCGTGTATGCCGGAACCAAATGTTCGAGTACCATGTAAGTCAGTACGTGTCGTAGGAAAACGTGCATAATATAGTTAGCGAGAAAGGACTATACTCTCTGTGATGGAAGTGCCATAACGACATAAGTAAAATTCCGATGGAACATCACGGGAATGAAAATGCAATTTTGACTTTAGGAATCTAAAAAGAAACTCATCATAATTAGTTGCGATGCATATAAAGGAGTAAGTAAATTACGCCGACGACCATATAGGCATGAGCTCAACTTGACTGGGAGTCCAGTTACGCTCTGCATTTGCCGACTCACTCGGAGCACATCTGATCGTGGGGTTCATAATAAAGTAGACGTGCTTTTATTTCTGACGAAGCAAGCGATGAAATTTCTTGGCCGGGGATGTTATACACTGCCAATGAATTGTTATTGTTGCTTTTGTTGTAATAAAAACTCAATCTTGGGGATAGAGGTAAAAATCAGCTTACTTTGAGCCGAGTCAGCACACTACTACTACTCCTTACGTAAAAAAATAAAGTCTATCGAGAAAGGTGAATATATGGGGTCGTATTATACACCTATCCTGGTTTCTATCACTGACTATTATTGAGCGCCCATCTACTATACTAACGGGATGTAGGTATATATTATATTTTGAGTATGTATAATGAATTATAGGGCAGATTGACGACGTGTCGTTCATTTCTCTTCCCTCTACATATTACATACATATTGAAATGTATAAGATGAGCCATAAGTAAATTGCCGCAAGCGTTAAAAAACAGCTTACATTAGTTTGCTTAGGGTTGGGTGCTGTAAATGGATGGCAAATCAGGGATCCCTTTTTTCCCATTAGTTCCAACTGCCAATTAAGGACAAAATTACCTTACATTGAAATATTCGGCAGCAGAAGATTTCCCTCCCGGGGATCTCACATTCTCTGATTTACATTATTTATTATGACACAAATGCTCCATATCAGCTCAATATTTTCACAATTTCAGCTATAATAGACTCCTTTCACATCAATTTTTTGTCTCACTTTTTTTTTACCTTTTTTAAAGAACAAATAATATAATTCGTCACCTTTCGTATAATTAATGAAATTTCTCAGAATAAGTATCTTTACTATACAGAAATGGTCAGGTGTATATGTGCCGCCGCTGTGTATGTGGTTGGTATATTGCGAATGTGGGAAATTTTTAGTAAGAAATCCTTTGTACTATTTACCGTAACTTTTAGTTAGATATAGAGAAAACTTGAAATTTTTACGAATTATTGCAGCGAGCCGGATGTGAAAAATTGGCGTGTAGGCTGGCTAGTTCCTATGTTTCCCTACGTGTCTCCCTATATATTATTTTATTGTTATGATCATCTTCAGTATAAATGAATTGTATACACATACATATAGAATAAGTGAACGGCAGCAAGACATATTTTTGCGATTCAGTTCATGCTATATGATAGTAAATTGGCTTTTTATCAAGTAAGTGCGTAGAGGGGGAAGGAAAGCGAGGCCAGGAATGGTCATATAACATGTTACAATGTCCATTTGAGAAGAGCAAACGTGAGGAGTGGTGATGTGATATATTATTATCATAATGATTGGTCAAACCTTGTTGCGAGAAGCGGGTCTGGACTGATGATGTTGTTTACCACCGAACGGAGTAATTGCTGAGACGGGCGAAGAACAAGTTGATATTAGAGAGACACCCAGAGACTTATTGGAAACAGATTGAACAGTCTTCCGAAGAGATGTTATATGCCGCTCTTTTGCCTTCAGCTCCAGCAGCTGTATAGATCATTTCCAAACATACATATGTACATAAACATTGAGTTAACTTTTACTCACTCTTTTAATACATATACTATTTACTACAAATATGCAGTGGATTACTTTATCTTCTCCATACAGGAAAAAATATAGGATAAGAATCGCACTTTAGTATAACCTTCCGAAACTATAGCCTAATTGAGGCTCCGGATTGATTGATATGGGATAGTGATACATATTATAGAGAAACAATATGAGTCCTATGCATCAAAAAATACAAGCAATACTTACGAGATGGACGAGCTGCTTTTGAAAGTCTTGCTTCAATTTTTCAAGATGGATTTGATACGAATCTTGTATTATTTTCCTGTCAGCCGCACGCTTTTTGTCTGCATCCCTTTTTAACTGCGGGAGGATGAGTATGTTGTCATTCTAATCATCCTCAAAGTTCCTATCTGATCGTTAATAGTTAGCATGGCAAAAGTTGCTAGTTTCTTTAGGCATCGTAAATTAAATCTTTTCAAACCAATCCGTTAATCACTGCTGTAAGGATACATCTCCGTCCAGGTTACTACGCATAGAAAGAGAGAGACTCTATCGAAAATTTATGGTTATTGCTTTTTCAAATTTCTTTCTATAGAGAAGGTTTTAGTACCTGCCTGAGAGGAGGTTTAGGCAAGCGGAGAGTTCTCTATACTACTATTCACTGATAAAAGGGAAAAAGCCGCGGACTCACTCTCTCTCTCTCTCTCTCTCTCTATCACACTCTCCAACCAAAACCAAAGCATACATACATTTGAAGTTGCAAATCAAACGATTTACATTTTAAGTCCGCTATACATTATATTGTAATATGTAACTTAAGCAAATGTTAGCATGCAGGGTAGAAAAAAATTAAAAGCATTTGAGTATGATTGAAAGAACGTACTCGTTGACTATGAGTAAATAGGAGGTGCAACTGACTGTCTTTCTTGTGAATCAATTGCATGAGTTCGCTGCGGAAGTTCCTCTCTAATTGAAGCTTTTGGCTCTCTAGAGACTGGCTTTGTTCCACGTGTAATCTGGAAGAAGGGAAAAAGATTTAACCTTAACGATGGGTCGTGAACACTGTCGGTGGTCAGTCAAAAGCTAATACCAGTTTTGTAATTTTTGCATTCAGATTAGAAAAATATGTGGTTTTTTTTCCTGATACGTAAAAGTCTAAATTATTGTAGACGTCAATGTGTTGTTAAAGATGGTGAAGTTTTGTACAGGTGAGTGTATAAAGGGATGAAAAGTTAATTTATAGAGTGAAAAATCCTGTCTGCGTGGTTAATAATTGCTTTTTTCGTATAGAGAGTGGTAGTAGTAGTAGTTACTTAAACTAGGGAAAGAGGATTTTAGAATGCTGAAATAGGAATGCTCTTCGAGTTTACCTGGATTTCAAATTATTAATTGCGTGCTCAAATTTCTTGGTTTCATCTTCGCGAAGGGTTCGTAATTCCAATGCTCGTTCTCTCTTCAAGCACTTGACTAATTGCCTCTCACTCTCCAGCTGTTCCCGGAGATTAGCTAGTTCCGTGTCTGTCCGACGCTTTGATACTTTTAGCAATTGTGTTTCATGTTCCAGACGATTATTGGCAGCTCGTAAAGAATGGATCTCGTCCTCGCCCATATTATTCCTGGTAAAAAGGCGACCGAAACAATTCCAGAACTCCAGATCCTTCCATCATAAGAGAACATTTTTTTTGTGAGTTTATAAATCAGTATATATTTGTGTGGTCGGCTGGACTCATGAGGTTTCTTATGAGACCAGGGGGGACATGTGTTTTGCTTCGCGTAATTTTTTGTAACCTGCTGAGTTCTCTGTTCCCTGGGATCATAAAATATTTTGGTCTACAACAAATAATTAGGAGTACTGTACGACAAGTACCCGATTCACACAGTATTTTATTAGCAAGCAACCTTGATCATCTACCCTGCAGTGAAGTAGGCATAAGGACTCTATTCGGTAATGCATAGATTAGTAACGGGGGTGAACAAAACTTACAGGGATGTTTTATCATGTCCTGCAGGAATCTTCAAATTTTTATGAAAAACACTTCTCCCCAACAGTATATGCCACCTGCACTTGGACTTTGGATTTTTTCACTTCGAAATTTTTCCACGGAAAGTATTCCAAAATTTTAAATGGGGCTTAACATGGGATTTTATATTTTTACTTACAGAAATCAAAATATTTGCAATTTAAAAGAAACATGAGTTTATTGCCACAGGTGTACAGGACTACTTCTCTGGCTTGTTTATAAATAACTATGGGGAGGTGTACTAAAAGTAACAATTTGAAGATTCCTCGGGTGCATGATAAAACAAAGCCTTGTAAGTTCATTCGAGGGCTGGATTACAGGTCTGGAACCCTGGAAGAATGAGTTTCAGACTTTTGTATTTCATTTTAATACATATTGATGAATGCTCAAGGGGAATGAGCACTTCTGCTTGAAAAGACTTTAAGCTTATACATACATAAGGAAGAGTTAATAATTTGACAGTTCTACGTAATTACATAGGTTAGCTTTGATAGGTAGATGAGCAAGGCTCTGAGCATGTCTGCCCCATTTAAAAAGGAATGGTCAAAAATGGCATGAAGCCTTTAAAGTTTTCACTACTGCCACACCTAATGGCCAGTTAGTAAGCATTATACGTATCAATCGTAATCTGAAGCTTTCCCATGATGCTAAAACAATCGTGGGTAAGCATAAAAACCTAAACAAAACTTCTTTGACATGCATTCGAAAACTCAAGTGTAAAAGTTCCACCTGATTTCTCAAAAATCAAGACTTTATATATGTTACATTGCCTACACTGACTTATGGAGTATGTACATGGCGTGTCCTCCCATGTCCTCAAATGTATGTACGTATGTGCTGGTAACATCATCCCCTGCAGATTTGTGTGTCTTGAAGGTACCAAAACGCACACCTCATCCACTTAAGGAAGGAGTCATGACCACCATGGCGATAAGAGGTGCGAATCTGAATATTTTGTGCGTGTTCCTGCACATCACAGTCCTTTATCAGCCTGCACATTTACAATGCACTTTACTCCATAGCTATACACACACTTTTTCTTACCCATCTATCCTATACACAACAATCCTATCCTCAATGGATAGCTTTACAGACATTCGGACCTATATACCTTTAGCAGTTCACGACTTTTTCCTCAGAAAAACCAGAGGAATTTGAGCGGAAGTTTATGTTCTAGCTCCATGCACCACCTTAAGATTACTTTGACATTGGTTTCCAATGTAAAGGGTGTCCAACTTACAAGAAGTAACACAGATATGCTCAACGTTCTTCATAGTATCTCTATCCAAGGGTTATAATTACATGAAAGTTACTATTGTATACAAAGCAAAACATTGTTTGGGTTGGGACGAGAAAACACAGAAAACTCTTCTCTCTCCCTAACCTTATACTTACTTAGATATCAGTCCTAATTTTAACATGTTTTTTGCCTGTTTATGATGTAAATCCAGGAATGTGTCAGTATTGTAAATGAGCTAGCGATATAGCTGATGCTGATGTTGCCAATTAACATGTTCTCTTTACATACACGCACCTATGCATGCAGAACACCATATACTACATGAGGTTACAACTGTTACAAGCCAACGCGTCACACGTAACCATCAACATTCTGAATAAAGCAAGTTTTATACGAGTTTTCCAAATTGAAAGATACATTTTAAAAGGTGATTAATGCTCGTAAGATTTGTCTGAAATGGAAGTAATATTTATCTCACGAGACATTATAACCAAATTCGTGTCTACTAGAGTGGAGTATAGTTTGCGTGGATATTGCCAAGTCTTGTGAGGAAAATTGAGAATTATGTTTATGAGAGAAACGTTTACAAAATCCATTGAAAATAAGGAACAGGTCTTGGGATGCTCCAATTCACTTGTTTACAATAGCACTCATCACTTTTGAAATTCCTTATAGAGGAGCAGTGTTGGTTGATGTGGCAGAAGAAAAGCTCAAATTGCCATTGCATTATCAAAATCAGTTTCCCATTAGCAAGTCTCCCATATTGACTTGTTACTGATTATAATGTTTGAAAGGTTTGATGGTTACATTAAAAAGACATATTTAGGAAATGACCAAGAAGTTCTCCTGTGCATTCATTCCTTCAAATGAATACATAGCCACTATAGGATATTCTACGTAAATTGAAAAAAAAACGAGAGTATTTACTTTTTTTTTTACTCTTTACAAGATGGGCAACCAACTCCTAACAATTGATTTGTAAATGTACAAATGAGTAAATACAATTATTGAACGAGGAAATCCACTTGATATGGAGACGAAAGGAATTTTTGACTTTAAACAGATTACATCTTTTGTTGTCGCACGACATACAGGCAGAGGCTGCTGCAGTAAGGAAAAAAATAAATATGCAAATTCCGTTATGTTTTTTTCTCAACTGCACAAGAAATTACTTGGAGGAAAGTATGCTGGCTGTGGATACGTACTCATAGCTGATATAATTCGTTATATATTTTCTATACAGTTCGGAGATGATAGGAGGTCTTAGGAAAGACATCATCTTGTAAATATTAAGTACATCATAACTGTTTTGAAATAATCATAATTATTATTACATCCGGCTAAAAGAGGCAATAAACAGCACATAAATTCCTCCTCAACTCTCCATTTAGACTTTGGTGGATGGAAGGGAGATCAGAACAGGAACTGTAAGTACAAGTGAGCGGGATTTCTTTTATTTAGAAACGGCATTAGGCACGCTCACAATTCTGCATAAAAGTAACGTTTTCCCAATGCATGCTACCAACTACTTCTCATATCTCCCACGATACTTGTCACTTCCATGTCCTGAAAAAAAGGTGTGTAACGGACTGGAAGTGACTTGCACGCGACTCTCATAGTATTTCCGTGCTTCCTTCCCATATTTATTTATTTATATCGATATATATATATATATATATACGTATTTAAACAGGAGTTTAAGCATCCTTGAAAAATTCATTCTGTACATAGCTCAAATATAATAAACTGCTTGAATTAGTGATGCAGAACATTTACATGAAAGCTCTATGAGAAATGCTCAGGGTCAATTGTTGCTCAGCTTGATTGCTAATTATTATTGGTGAAGGAGGAGGTATATTGTAAACCAAGCATAAATTCGAAGTAATTAAACTGTTTCAATTTACATTCTATTTAAGTTGATATGACCTTAGGTTACGATCCCATGCTATTAACATGTACGCTCCCAACATATTATTAGTTCCCTGGATATTTTATGCCAACATGAGTGTATATATAAATTATTGAGAGAGTGACTCCGTAACATTTGAAAATCCAATACAAACAAGGGATGAATTCCTAAGTTTGGAAGACAACCACGGAGTATCGTGTCCGGTTGAATTCCCGTTGGCGATCAGACTAAACATATGCATTGACGTATGGGAATTATGTAACCCGAACCATACCCAGCCACTTAATATTTTTCCATGAACTCCGTCGTCAAAGTTAGACGGAGGGAGTGAGGACATAATGGGAATGAACCTGAGGGAGCAGTAGTAGTATGTATTTTGAATCTCAGCTTATTTTAGATTTGAAATAAAATAATAAATATATATTTACAGTTAATATATGAGTTGAATAGTCATGAGGGATTTCGTCATTCAGCTCATGTAAAGCCCGTGGGTGTGAATATAATGAGATTCATATTTTAGTTCCATTAGGTTAGGTTAGTTTACGCTGGTGGTTGTAATAAACATAAGGAGGCTCTGAGCAAATCAAATCATGACTGACAAATAATAAAAGAGGAGAAGATTATCATGAAGGAAATAAAATATTTGCCATATTAAGAAATCATTTTTATTAAATGGCTCATTAAAGTGAAATTAGAAATAAGCAACTATTACTCTTTTACCAATACCTTATCAAGGTATGTACATATTTAGTTGAATGCAATTTCCTTACTTCCTTTCTCCCTATACAGTGCTTGACCACTTGACCCTTTACTCTTAAATATTACTATATAGATAGTATTGCCAGTCTCGTATTCACCAGCTGCTTTCGTAGTAACCAAAGTCCCGAACTTTCAGCCATCATTCCATATGATATACGCTCTGCTAGTACAATTTACAGCCAAAATAACACTTACTACCAGAATGGCACCCACGCCACCCTGTAAAAATAATTATGCACCTAGAAGGGATCCACTTTCCTATTTCACTCTACTATATGGACCACTTGAAGAATTTCTCACATAAAAGTGAACTTAATTTTTTTTCACCATTAACCCATGAATAGTGCAACCAGGTGTCATCCAAATTTGCAGTATCCACCTGCTGACAATCGCGATCTCAGCGGAATCGAAAGTGCTATTCAAGCTATAGAAAAACTGAAAGCCCAGCGGATGATTTCGGGTCTAATTAATCATGGGAAAAAACAAGTGACCTGTTTTGAAACTTCAACAAAAAAACCCTTGTGTATTTTTACTAACCTATTCACGGCATAAACACATTCCCAGTAGAACCTCCTGAATCTGAATGGTTCCGTACGGAGAGGTTTTATGGGTGTGAAATGAAAATGTTGTTGAGTAATTTTTCTCAATCTTGGTAAAATTTTTGTCAATTTGCTTATGCTTTTGCAATGTGTACACAGTCATTCACGTCCTTAGTACAAATATATCAATGTATGATATACGACACTACCCTTTTATTTCATCCCTGTGCTGTGGGAACAAGGTGCAAATGATTGTTGAATGAGGGTACTACAAGATTTCCAATTTAGCATTTTCCTACGTAAACTGAGCACCTATAGGGTATAAACCTACAAACCAAGGAAACTTTCATTCACCCTTCTATGTTTTTCCGATCAGTATGAGTTATTATATTATGTGCATGACATATATTGTTTGATACACATATTAATGAGCCGCCATCCCATGGAAAGTAAATAACTTGATTGCCAATTATGTATTGCTCCATTTGCTTTTTAAAATACTTTCAATAGTGCCAACGCAGCGCTCTCTAGTGGATTTTCCTCACAGTACATGATAATATGTTGACAAAAATAGCAGGTGTGATGAGGAAAGCTGTTGTAAATTAGATGACCCATTGTAGAATTAATTACATTTTCATTATGAAACCATTCATTGAGTTGTGTGTTCATCCATGAAAGCTCGTAAAAGTGAAAAAAATAAATTGCTCTTAAGCCCTAACGTTTTTACAATCCGATCAACCTTTGAGCATTGTCTGTACGTATAAAAAAGGGTAGAAAATTGATAAAAATTGAGCTTGTCTTCAAGCATGTATTATATGTTAACAACTGGTGTGTGTGTAACAAAAGTCGTAAAAGGTGAAGAAAAGTGGCGAATACGTCTACTTATTATTGTCATACATAAGTAATCTACGGCTACCGGCTACCAATATAATCTTTTCAAAGACAAGTACATGTGAAACTAGACTGACACACCAATCATGGAGCAAAATCCTTAAATTATGGGCAATGTCGTGCGTGCACATTTTGTTATCATGAACCTTATAAACGCAAGTGTATAAAATAATTGCAATTTTAAGCATAGACATCAAATGGGTGCAATTTCAAAGCATTCTCAAACACCCTCACTTACATGTAAGAAATTGGTGCATGTCTCCCATACTCGAGAGTGCACGTATAGTAAAAAGACAAAAGTTGGAAATTGGGAGAAAATGAGACCCAGCCAGACATAAGAGTAGGCGACCCGGCAACGTAAGTAACCATTTAGTTACGTAATAGGTTTTGCGCAATTGGGCCATTGTAATATACGTAAGGTGAAACCCCGAAAATTTTAAATAAAGGGTTGTGCTTCTATCGGTTTCCATCATTTTCGACGTCCTCTATTTATCTCATACTATAGCCCCAGGCTTCCAATTTCAATGTTGTATCAGTTTTTACTTACAATTTAAATCAATGCCTATAAGTCTTCCACATATCATCAATCCCTCTAGGATGTAAAAAAAAGAGAGATACAACAATATTGTCATCTCATCATAAATTTGATAGATATCTTCCATGGGCTTTGGGAGTACTATAATTTACAGAGCACCTTAAGCATGGTGGATATATAGCAAGACGTTTGTATTGGCATCGCTAAGTGTTTTTTCTCAAATAATTATTGGTGAGTTGATAATTATCCTTTTAATCATATATCAAAGCATGGGCTTCCTCTATAGTTATCCTAGGGACAAATTATTCATGTGCCCAGGCGATGATGATGACTTCATTATTTTAAGAAGTACACGGAAAATTTGTTAGTGTTCTCAAAAATAAACTCTCAACTCATATGTGATTACAAATCCTCCACGCCTACTATAATTATTTCGATGAGGGAAGAAAATTATAAGGTAAAGACATTTCACAGGTTTATTTCATAAACTATCAGTTCCATATAAGGAATGTCCTATCTCAAGTAAATTATACTCATTTCCCATACGCTAAATACTGATTCACCTAAATTCACCGAGTTCTTCAAGTTTGGATAAGGTGAATCGCGCTTGATCACTTGACTTTTTTCATGATGATCGTTTACAAGTAAAATATGTGTCCTCAAGCTCAAATGTTATTTTTTTGCACAAGTTTTTGGAACATTTCAATGAGATATAAGGATAGGCTTGTGCAAATTCATCAAATATTGCGTAGCACATGTCTGTAGTTAAGTCAGTAAATAAAATCCATGTGCTGAGTTAATTGAACACATTAAGTTATTTTTATATGTAGCGGACAGACCACATAACCATGTTTACACAGCCAGTGCCATGGATCATGCAAACATGCGGGGGTGTGCTTTATATGATTTTTTTCTCGGGAAATATAGAACAACCTCTTATTCATCTGTGTTGACGTAATGTATCAAAGAGCAACCTCTACAATAAATGGATAACGAGAAAAAGAAATATGAAAAAGTCTGGCGAAAATTCCCGGCTATTCCACTCCATTACCTGAATAAAGTACTGTGACTAGTCCCGTTTCTTATACGGAAAATCCTATGTATTCAGTTCTGGCCAATTTTTTCTCCCAAATGGTCAATGTTCTTCCAAACAAATTTCCTGAACTGAATGCAAATCTATTTTTTCCACGAAAGAGTCTCAACTAAGAATGACGAAAATTTAGGACATATTTCAGCGTCTATCATCTGTTCAATGGTTATTTTTTACCTTACTTTACTTTCCATTTCCACAAATTGCTACTCAAGTTATTTGCACAGAGTTATATTTTATCCTTCCTGCGAAAAGAATATAGCATACGTAAACTCTGAAACGATACATTTTAGTTTCATTCCTCCAGAACGGAATTGAGCCCTCGCGCTCGACTCTGCGAGATATTCACCCAGCGAGGTAAATTGATTTTGTCTTCTTTGAATCAATTCTATTTCTAAAAACTGTTTACGAATAAAACTAAAGTCATATCTTCAACTCTATGGGGAGATATGAACCTATTTTTATTTTTTCAGCACCAAACAAAATGGGATTCATACTATAGTATCCCCGCTATTTTTAAAAAACTCGAACAAATGCATTAAAGCGAGGCCCAATTCTTTTGTACTATATACGAATTTCCATGAATTGCTTTTGAATTCTAAAAAATATGGCTTGGAGGCAAACTTCCATGGACTTGCCTCTTCTGCTCTGCCTGCAGATAAAATTGAAACCTTGAGCATAAAGAATTTTCTTCATATTCCTTATAGTAAAATGACAGTCAACTCAAGCTATATATAGTGCAATTTGAAAAAATTGCAGCATAACAATGGAAATCTGTGTATTAAGGGTAGACATAGTTTTGTAAGTAGCGGAAAATTGTTTTTGAGTCTGGATAGTTGCAACGGCATGGGTTACAAAATGCTGTGAAATGTGCAGCCTCATGCAGAACCTGACTTGTGGAATTGTCGAGGCACCCGACCATGTACGCCATGTAAACTAAAACATGTAGAGATAGTAAAAAGTAGAAGGAAAAATTCCTCCCTCAAACGGCTGATGAATAGTAAAACATCAAAACGGCCATGAAAGAGTACGTTCTACACCATACAAATGTAATATATGACCAACAATTTCTTTTATTGTGGGCTCAAGCCGTCCTCAAGTACATTTACAATAACATATTATCTCTCCTAACTCATTCATAACTATATAACTTATATATAAATCCTACCTCAACAAAAATCTCTTTCCCATATCTCCACACTTTTAATGTGGTTAGAATTGAAAAGAAGCCACAAATTTTCCAATTTCCTATTTTTTGATGAATTATTGAGATATTTCCTTCATAAGTTGAGAGAGTGTTAGAATTTAATTATACCCATGTAACCATTGTTGCTAACGTGCATTTAATATAATAATTAGTTTTCCATCTGACTGCCACAGGGTTACACTACTACACTGCTACACATATATATGTTTTCCACACCTATAATTATTTTATTCATTCGTAAATTTCTTATCTGAATTCCTCACCATTACTGTCCACTTGCACTGTCATAAATCAAGTGGAAAAATTGCTGAGAAAATCCATTCCAGTTGCAATTATGGGAACGAAATCACGTAGAATTTCAAGTTCAACATTTTCACTCTGTTACTTCGTAGTATGCACATACGTACATCAAATTCTTATTCAAGTTCTTGGTATAGCACTTTGAGAGTAAGTAATAAGAATCCTATATTAATCGAATATCTTAACCATTTTATTAAGATTTAAATTGTATTTTGAGCAAAACATGATGGTTAACATGTGCCCCGTAGGCAAGGTCATTTCTCATTCAGCTGTTGACACAAAATCCATAAAGTAAAAGAAGTTAAAATTTTCCTTCACATGACCAACTCATATGATTTTCCCTCTATGCCACTCTTCACGAGGCGTGATCATTTTCACCTTATTCTGCTACTGCATGGGAGCCAAACTTATGCACTTTAGGCTATCTGTAACTATAAACGTTTATATAGAAAGAGATAAAGCTTATTGCAGATTCTACGGATTTTTAAACACCTTTTTCCTGATTTATTACCACGTGAGTTCTTAACGGGTCAGCCAGAGTTGGTGACACTTCTCCCAAGAGTTTTACGGCACTTGAAATATTCACCATGGTGTAAGTATTGGGCATTTAATATGATCAGCAAAATCACTCGAAAATACTACAAGTAAATGAACAAATGTAAGATCCTTACGTTACACTTAATATATATAAAATACGCAAGCTTGTGTAAGCTTAAAAAAGCACAACCTGTGTAAGTACAGGTTGTATAAAAATATGAACATCATTATCAGACTGAGTGTAAGTACTGAGAGCTACGGAACTAAAGAATCGGATGAGATCTACGGTGATGGACCAACCACGGCGGTGGGATGGTATCTAGTGACATTAAAAAGCTTCAATGGATTCCTAAGGAGTGAAAATTTGCCAAGGTATTCTTAAAAATAAGGTCACGCAATGGAGATTCGGAAATAAAATCTCCACGCACCAACAATGCTTCAGTCAACATCAAGGAGATTAACGGCACATACGTAACACATTCCTAAAGAAACTTCCCGGCCCATCATGTGATGTATGTAATATTGGACACTTCTGATTTCAGCTATTTCAGCCCCGTACTTTAGAAGCCTTATGTATATACGCTCTAAACGCACCGGCATGACGTGAATTATCATCGCACGTTGGCCAAATGGCCAAGGAAGAAGAGACAGTTCCAAATCTTAATGCTCATATCTCTTTCTTTTAGCCACTAACCGACACATCAAGTGTTCATTCACTTGAAGCAAGTGCACATGGTTCATTGCTTACAGTAGTTCAACAATAATCATGCTTCCGTCTAACGACTTAACTTCAAAAGAAAACTTTTTACGCACTTGCAAATTCTCAAGTGTGGTCTATACCAGGAGCTATTGATACTTTTGACATAGATTAATGCATTTATATTTTAAATGAACAAAAAGTGCGTCATCCTAGAATATATATAATACAAGATATGCGGAAAGAATTTTCACTGAAGTGAAAACTCTTCCAAGCTGGGACCCCCAAATGGTTGTAGGATGTTTAAAATTGTCCCGAATGGTTAAATATTAATGAATTTACTGAAAGTAGCCAGGGACTCATCCATTGTACATATTGTTCTATAGTATTGGACATATGCTGTAATGCACAGAAACCTAATTTTGTAGAGGAGAAGTAAAAAATGGCGTTTATAGCATTATATTTATAACATCACCGGGCTTATGTATATATTATATCTCGTATTACATCTTTTATTTAGAGCACTGAGACACCCATTTCATGTTATTGTGGTGACCGGTGTTGTAACTTCCTCTAACCTTTTGTTTCACACTTTACACATAGACACACACACTGTCGCTCCAGATTCTCCAGATGCCATCTTAAAGGTGACATAATCTTAATTACACACGGATGCGGATATGCATAACAATTCACGGCAGTTATTGAACATACATGTGAAAATCAAGAGAAAAGAAGTTAAACATTGTATGTAGTGAACATGCTCGTATATTTAATGGCCTATTATTATGTGATATAGTCAGAGTCAGAGGCAGGGGAAAAAAGTCATGAGTCCACTTGTTTGTAATTCCAGTATAATAATAATAAGAGAATTACTAATATATTAAAATATGCTTCCTGTACACAACATTGAAACTTCCTCAATTAATAAAATTGTGCATTCGCTTCAGCAGCAAACTGTAGTATAGTCTTATGACGTGAATTGCAGAGCACATTAATTCCTTCCACTCATTAATTATTGTTATTATCTTAACGGTGAATAGAAATCCAAACTATAGAGTCTTGTTGTATATAATATAGAAAAAATAAAGAATTAATCTGAGAATAAGGAATTTCAAATTCTCAAGCTTGAACAGCTAAACTGTATTGAGCATATCTACACTCGAGCACCCACCACTTTATCTGTGAGAAAGATCTCGTGCAATTTTGAATTTAAAACGCGTGCGAAGCATAAATAACAACAAATACTTTTTGCTGTTCTTACTTTTTCAATTTTCTCCTACAAAACTCAATGCAGAAGCTATATAGAATTTTTACAAGGGAATACAGCAACTTCACCCCATTATTCAAGTACAAATCATATAGTAGTCATATTAAATAAAACTCCAGTTCTATTGCATGTGCTAGATACTTATCTATATAGTAAACACCAAGAGGTAGTACAAGTCATAAGGTGTAAAGTGTACACATTAAAACCTTCAAGAGAGTACGCTATAATTCTCTTGCTTTCACAAATAGTACAAAAAACGAAACAAAATAAATTATGTTTTTAATCTGTCAATGATAATCATTTCATATTGAAAATATCCATTTCCAGTAATAATGTCCCACTGACCAGAATTTTAACCTCATGGAGTAAGGTCATTAATCAGATTTGAAAATAAATAGTAATTGCAATTCATGGGGACTTTAGTCAGTGGAATCCATTTTTAAAATGTTAAAAACATTTTATTCTCTTCGAGAGACGAGAAGGAAAACATTTATCCTTTCACATTAACATTGTTTTCTATTTACAAACACGTAAAAATTAAATTGAACTCTTGCCAGCCTCTTGCTATAGACTGTAGAGAAACGTAGCTTTACAATAACCGGGAGGAGGAAACGAAGACAATGTATACACACCTTGGAAGAATGTAACGTAGCATGGAATTTAAATGAAGCTCACACGGGAATACAATCACCTGAAAATGTTAAACGATCCATCATGCTCAGTCAGAGTGAACGTCCCAGGAAAAATCTAGCAAAATATTTGCATTACCAGGGAACGAGGGAACTCCAAAAATTACGACGCAATCACAGTACTATTAACAAATGAAAATTTTAATCCCAATGTTAACTGTGCGAGGGTGAGAAAGAAAAGAAATCTGTTTGAAAAAGAGCTTCATCAGAAATACGAAACAAAATAAAAGTAAGAACAAACTAAATTAGTTTTCTTCAGTTTCCCCATAACTTATAATCATCACTTTCATTTTTAATTCAAACCAATCAACTTATTTTACATTCCCTTGATTTGATAGTTAGCAGTAATTCAAGAGAAAATTTGCACACATGTACATACTACAATAATTGCAAGTCCATTTGGCTACACATCAATTCCATAAATCTTATGTAAATAAATGAATCTTATCTTATTGTAATTTGTATCTGTTAAATGAAAAAAATCCTAAATGTTTTTAACAGTGTTAGTGTATAGTGCTGGCAGAAAAAAATGTATGAATTTAAATATTTACTCCTCTTGTCTATGCTCTAAATTTTGGCAAGCTATAATCATGCGTATTGTGTGGAAAAACAAACGTTGCGGTTCAGAAGTGTACACCCTGATACTGCACACGGGGGGAAAAATGTCCATCTAAACAAGAACTAACACATTGTTAAAGGATTCACACGGTATACACGAGCAGGTTCCCACAAAAATGAAAGTGTACTAACCTTTTAATCCCTTTTTACAAGCGTCGCTTCAAAATATTGCTTTAGTGTGAAATTTTGGAAGGGATTGAGAGTATAAATTTTGGAAAATAAAGCAATTTTAGAGCAGGTCGTAAAAAGACTTCGTTTTCGTTCGTTTCAAAGGTTCTAAGAAAATAAAAATAAAAAACTTTTCAGAAGCAAAATATCATTTCGTCTACCACTAAGCTGAGCTGAAATGTAAAAGGAAGAAGAAAATGAGAGAAGGAGCTATAGGAGTAAGAAAATCATATAAAGATTCGGCTCTTCCTTTCAACCATTTTCCTATCAGATAAACAAGTACATATGTATATCTTACGCATTTCTATGTCAAATTTCGTCTTTAGCTAAGCCACGCATTCTGGTTCCATGGAGTGGAGCCCGAATGTTCATTTGCAGTTGCGGGAATGATCTGCCTATGAGGGAGTAAGTGCTTTACGTAGTTGATCCATTACATTACGTATACAAGTGCTGTACCTATATGTATACATATATATTTTAAAAGTAGTGTGTATATGAAACGCTCCCTCAAACATTCCACTTTACACAGTAAAAATGTAATAATGCAATACTTCCGCGAGTCCGCATTATCCCAGTTCCCTCGGATATAATCAGTGTCATAGGACTTGGTGCCAATTTCTAATTTTAGCTTTGGCGACTCATCATCCATGAAGGAACTATACAAATGGGAGTATCTGTTAGTCATCATGGGGACTCAAGATTTGCTATTTTAAATAATAGTTAATTAGATGTTGACTGCGGCCAATATAGGATTGATTTCAAGCATGAAAAGTGATGAGTTTAATTCAAACGAGATTCCACCACAAGTTTTTATTATTACAATCTTTTAGAAAAAAATCATGAGGGAATGTGATACACAAAAAACATGTGGAAGCTGCTCTTCATTTGGCGGTCATGATTAAGCGATTATGTGGACCCATTTGATTGCGTTTACATGAAAAGATTGTTTTCCTATACTGTGCAGGAAAAATTTCATGAGTGAGTAGTAAACAAATCCCAACTTTAGTGCATGAGAAAAAAATTACATACCACATGCCATAAGGTTAGGTTGCATGACATGGCTGGGAAATCATGCTCGCTAGATATTCGAGTCTTGAATTTCAAGATGGTATTTATTTATTTACAATATTTATGTCCTAAACTAATTCCCAGAGTTCATTTTATTTGTCTTGGGGCACTTAACTCTTGAACTATTGTGGTCAGCTCTGTTTGCCACACAAACCATGAAACCTTACCAAAAATTTGGCTTCAAGGGAATTTATTTACTGAGATGAAATGTGGATTTCAATTTCAAACGAATGAAAGCGCAATCACAAATAAAAACAAACAAATTAAGCCACCATCACAATGAATTCCCATCATTCGTAGAAAGATATGACACAGCCTCTTCCGACGCTGTACCCAGTCCTAAATGTATTGATAATATAAGGAGATTGCATTTTCCGAATGATGACTGTTATTATACACGTTTCTTAATTAAAAGCGTACGCAGCGAAATGAAACCAAGAAAGCATAAAAATCACTTTTGCTGGTAATAATTGCTACTTTGAGTATCAAACTAAGTAAGCCTTCAATGTAGAACAAAATAAACTAAAATGACATGTATTCACGTCCTGTGGGAATTCTCTTGTTCTTCAAGTAAATCTCATTTCCAGTATTTTTCTTGCAAGTCTATTTTTTTTCATATAAAAAAATGTTGTAATTGCCCTTGTCAGAATTTGCTTAACACTGAGTACAAACATCCTCCTTTCTTAGAAAAAAGTATAATACTGACTTTCTTTAGTGGAAAAAATAATAGTAGTGTCCATTTCATTAACATCTGAACTTTC
This sequence comes from Spatulosminthurus flaviceps, assembly GCA_034693705.1. Lineage (NCBI taxonomy): Eukaryota > Metazoa > Arthropoda > Collembola > Symphypleona > Sminthuridae > Spatulosminthurus > Spatulosminthurus flaviceps. The sequence goes on along the minus strand of JAQFXU010000472.1, from coordinate 14,488 downwards.
ATGAACACACCAACAATGACAAAAGAATTACAGGCATTATAGAAAAATTGGTGTCATTGAGAACTTCTGGAGTTTATTGAATGTGGGTCATATATTATTGAGCATGGGCATAGATCTACCATCTACCTCTGACTGAGTCACATTCAGTGCCTTATGGTATGGTTAAGGATACTTCATCTGTTTGACATCTTTCTACCTTTGCTTTAGTCCTTAAATTATTGGACTGCGTTAGAAAGCATTGGGAAATTAAATTATTTCAATATTTTCTGGGATTATGAATGAGGGAAAATACAGTTAGAAGCTTTCTCACCTAACACACTTTTAATTCAGAGTTATAGCCATCTCTGTAAGATCGTAATTCAAATTTTACTAACCCACAACGGACTAAACATGCTTCCTTTGGAGTACAGGAATGTTATATGGTAAGTTTGGGTTACATTATTACTAAGATTTCTCTTTGTTGTCTGCGGTATGGATCACAATACCATAAAGCTATGCCGATGCGATGCTGTTTGATCCTGAAATATGCATGTAACATCAAAAGGACTCACATTTCACAATAAATTTAGTTGTGTTAAAATGCTGGTTGAGATCTAAAGGAATAGTAATAAGTTTGCATTAAGAGTTTCCAAAGTAATCCTAATATTTAAATACCTCCTGCCATTGCATTGTGTGCATAGTTTTGTTATAACCCACACGTTAATTACTACCCTGGGATTGGGATGTTGGTCAACTAAAAAGATATCATGGATTTGATGAATGCCTTCATGCATGTATGTATGAATGCATACAATAAGGGAAAAGTTGTCGGATTCGAATGATGGCTCTCAATAATTGTAATATGTATTATTATTCAGGAATAAGTTATTATAAATTATCATGGTATGGTTATGGTAGGAAAAGGCACGTACAGTAGTCAGTTGATAGCGGCAATGTATAATGTAAGCAAGTAGGTAACTATATAAGAACACGAAAAAAGGATATCCTACAGAAAAAATCAAAGGCAGAAAGCTATTGGTTCCAATAAACTACAAAACTGTAGAGGCTTTTTGCCTACAATTTCCTGTCACTCTCACATCACGAAGGACCTTATCCTCCTAGTAATAAGCCTCAAAAGATTTTGCCGTATACTATCATCCTCATCATTATCAAGTTTCCCGTCCTTTCCCTTCAATCCTATTGTATGAGCAGTAGTGGACAGGAGTAGCTGCATTAATCTCGATTTTTCCCAATTTATCAAATCGAACATAATTATTGGTTTTTAACAACCAGAGAGAGCTCAATCCTCACTGTTGCTGTTATTGTTATCCTCTCTTTTTTTTACCTCATATTTTTAGGAAGAGGAGCAGCCACATCATTTTCCTTGATCCCTATCTTGATCTGCACATCATGATATTTTTGCCCCTAAAGTGCGGCCTGTAGGTCAATAGAATTGAAAAATGTCGATAACCGACTGGCCAACATTTCATTCCCGTTTAAAGTCCACCAAAATACATACATTACGTACGTATACATATTGACATATAACATATAAAGCTGTTCAAGTCTCATCATAATTCATGCCCTCTATTGAACATTCCTACATAAATGATCATATTTGAATACGTATAAGTAGACACAGACTAGCAATCATGCCAAACCCCATGCATTTTTAATCATCAGAAATCCAAAAGTCATAATTACACTTCCTCGATTTTTTATCACATTTTCGATTATGAAAGTACAAAAAAAATCTGTTTTAAATCTCAACAACTGCTCACACCAAAAATATATAAACTTTCCTTTTTCTCAGATTTATTATCAAGTCCAAGTATTTTAATTGATTTCAACGAACAATAAAAAATATTCTCTAGACTCTAGACAGGCCTCTCTATATTTAGAGGCCTCACTCACAAATTCCCTTTAATAAGGCATGATTTAATAAGTATTAATAAATGTTATTACAACGGTTGACCAAGTAAAGAACAGGTTCCGTTCTGTGTGAAGTACCACAACACAACTGATAACTGCAGATCAAGACAACATGCTTCTATTAAAGGAAATCACTGTAAATAAACAAGTACTTACTTTACACATGCATACAAAATACAAACTAAAAGTTTACATACAAAACACCAAAACAACAATCCATTGGACCTTTAGGATTGTTGTATTCTTAACTGTTACATTCCTATATCCTACATACACCTTTACTAAATTCTTCTTCTTCACCTCTTTTTTTCTCTCCTCATATTATTCAGCTTGATAGAAAAATGTCGTGGGCGCCCTCTTACCTTCAATCATTCTGTTTACACGAAACCCAAGCTTTCTTTCTTTCACTGTTCGTTTGTTCAAAAATGCTCAAGTGCTCAATACATAGTACAAGTTATATACACTTGACGTAATATATATATATATGTATATCTACTTGAAAAGGAGATGATCACTTGTTCACTTTAACATATACAGTCATGCACAGGTAGTAAAGTAGCAGGTATGCAAGCGAGCACACTACCGCATGCATGCGTTATCATCAGCAGTAGCAGCAATTTAAAGATAAAGCATTCAACTTCGAGGAAGTTTTTTTGAAGGAAGCAAAAGCAAATGAGAATAACACTCACATATATTTACATACTTACTTACTTAGTTACGTACACACACACACACACACACACGACAGACACGCAGCAAAAGTCAAGAAAGTGTATCCCATAGCTTTGTGTGGTTTTTTGTGTGAAGTATAGGGACAAGGGACTTGATAAAAAGTTTGAGTTTGTAATAATTTTTATTAAAACTATATTATTATTTTTATTGAGCTGGTTGTTGTGTTTTTGTTTTTGCAATGAAATTTATTTCTCTAATATTTTTATAGTATATATTTTGTACTTTGACATGGAATGACTAAAGTTTATAAAGGGAGGAAACAAAATCAGGCTAATAATAATGGTTATTGGAAGTTATGATTTCAATTTTAAGTATCAATTATTGCAATCTGATCCTTTGTTTATGTCAGGGTCGGCCAATCAGTTATGTGCTCAGTGCTTTAATGTTATCTTATGTGACTTTTGTTAACGATTTTTACAAGTTTAGAAGCCGTATAATATCTTGGTAAAGAGTTGAGCGTTGGGAAAAAGGATACTAAGTAAGTAAATCAAGTTATAAAAGTGTTAGAATGTAATGATATGGGAGTATGTATTTGTGTATATTTAACAGTAAAGATAGTTGTGGGAAGTGTTAAGCTAGGGTATACAGAGGGTTGAGATTTTATATGGGTCAACTTGTGGATAGATATAAAGTGAAGTGAAGAAGTTGTTGTTTTGAATTCAGATTTGAGATGGTAGATTTTTTTTGATTGGAAGTACTACTGTTGTTTAATTGTTGTAGGGGAGTAAATGTGTTGATGTAGATTGAATTGAAACTTGAAACAGTTGGATGAAGGGAAGACGTTCAGTTGGTGGAGGATAAGCTAAAGGTTGAACCGGAATTATTGAGGATTAGTTATTGTGATATGTGATGTTGTGCTATTATAAGTGATTCCGGTGTTTTGAGAGATTAGTTGTGTTAGTAGAATGTTTGAAAGAAATTTGTAAATAAAATCATTTATTTGAGAATGAGTAATCTGTGGTAGTAAATTGAAGGTTTGTTTGTGAATGAACGTACTGGTGAATGACAGTATTGAATTGTGAGGTTTATAATAGGAATGATGCTTTCAAGGTCACGCGAATTAATTGAATTTTAAATGTAGTACAGCATCTGTAAAAGATGTCACATTGGGTGACTTAGTTAGAAAGTAGTGAGAAATCTCGAAGGTTGTCGAACTGGAGATTTTGAAAGGGGTTTGGTAGGGTGTTATTATTTAATTGTGGCGAAAGAAAGTAGTATTGATAGTAATTTGTTGTTTTACAGGTTTATTTGTTTTGGAGTTGTTGGATAAAAATATTTTCATGAGATCCTTGGACTAATCCATGTGACTACCCGCGTAGAAAAAGCTGAAATTCCGTAGTTTGTAGTCGTAGTGAATGATGGCTATGAATGGTCACGCGAATTTTTCATCATCGTCTAACGATTATCAAATTCAAGGGTTATCGGCAAGGGAGAAGAAGCTCAAAGCTTCTTTGGAGCCTTCAAATGACAGGTGAATTTCCTTTAAATTGCACATTTCGAGTTTTTCTAAGTTAGAACTTCTAACTTTCGACCGGGTTTAAAAAATGGAAAAATTAATATTTATTTTTGTTTTTGTCAGGAATGGATGCTCCGTTCTTTGGAATGACGATGAACTAGAGTGGAGAGCACCTTCAACAGAAATTTTAAATTTGAAACAGAGTATAAATTATGAGTGCAGCAACTCTATTCCTATTAATTTTACGGAGGCTTGGTCGTACTTTCATTCCAGTGATATGTCACAGTACTTTGTAAGTTGCTTCTGGTCGCATTGCAACCGTTTTTTGATTTTGAAGTGTGATAGCTAAAATTCTGGAACATTTTGTAATGTCTGAATCATTGGTATATTTTGAAATATCAGGAGCGAGCTGATCGTGAAACTAAGCAAACAGCTCATACTGTGAGTAAAATCCGAAGTACAGTTTCGGAGCTTGTTGGACATCGTGCTTTGAAATCATCGCTTTTTCCTGAAAAAAATTTAATCTTAGCAATTGCATCATGTAAGTAAATTATAAAGGAATTTTATGAGACATCGAGTTCGGAATTTAACTGGTTTTAATATTTACAGGTCCTATGAACAATGATTGCACCGTTCATCGGCGCATTCTTCAAAGTATTTATGTTTTTATGACAAAAAATCCTTCCTGCAGTAGATACGGAAGTCATTGGGAAGAAGTGGGGTTTCAGGTACATATTAGAGTTTTCATACTAGGTTTGCATATTTCAGATTTATGCTAGAATCCTCTGATCGTCATTAAATCTTCATGTTCAAATAGGGTCAGGATCCAGCTAGTGACCTGCGCGGCGTAGGCATGTTTGGAGCACTTCAAATGTTATATTTGAGTTCATCCCAAGAGACCAAAGAAACTTTGGCCCCCGAAGTGTATGAGTTGTCAAGGCATCCTATTCATCAGTTTCCTCTGGCAGTGTTGAGCCTTAATGTCACAAAGATGACATTGGATGCTTTTCGTGACGGATTGCTTAATAGGTACGTTTTTACCTTCATAACTGATAAACATGACTTTTTTAATCTTGTGATTGTGGTATAGCAGCAGAGCTAGTTTATATCGTGAAAAAATAAAATCAGTACACAATTCTTGTTTATTTTTGCTAATGTTTTGTAGGTTTTGTAATAAGGAAGACAGCGCCATTATCATTGTAAATAGATTCTACCTGGCAATTATGTACCGAATTTACAAAAAATGGAGCGAGAAAGGCATGACAATTCATGATTCTTGTTATCTCCTCAAAGGTACGTTTATTGTTTATTTTTCTCTTATCGGTATTACATTGTCGACTTGACTTCTATAATATTATGTTTACTTTATTTAGCTGTGGAAAAATGGTGTAGAGCTAATCCCAAGAAAACTTTCATGAAAATGAATGAGTATTTAGGCAAAAGTGATGGCAAAAATAACAAGAAAAGGTCAAGAAAAACTAAGAAAAGCGACAAGGGAGCTGGTAATTCTAATACACCTAATTCGTCTTGGTTAGATCTCACTAAACCCTCTCTTGAAGTATTTATTTGATCTGCAACGAATCCACAAACTTCAATAAATGATTCAGCTTGCAGAAACTGGAAAGAAAATTAAAAATTTTAGTGATGGTATATAATCGTAAGAATTCCCCCTTGTTGATCTCAGTCAATTTATACAATGTTTCTGAATATTGATCATCGTAGTTCCTTTGAAACACTGTACTTTTTATTTGATTTTGCCTTTTGATTCTTCAGTTTTTATCTGATTTAACAAATACAAAGATTCTGTACGCAATTCTACTTCCTCGACAATACTAAAGTCGCTGAGTTTTTTTGTCTATATTTTGTGCATTTCCTTAGACTTCGAAGCATTTAAAGTGTTTGAATTCCATCACTCTAGTTTCCAATCGTTTTGCTTAATCAATCATTAAATTATTATTAGTAATCAAATATTTTTAAAAAACCTCGCTGGTATTACAGCGTTAACTTCGAATCATGAGAATTCACCTATTTCGGTGTCGTTAAACAAATTTCAAAAGTACAGGTTTGCCAAGGATTTAGCTTAAGCTCTCTAACTCCTGCGGTTCGCGACAAACAATCCTTGCTAATCTCAAGTCGGCTCAAATGTTAGAACTTTAACTGTAACTAGTAATGTAATATTTTATTTAAATTAAAAACATATGCCTAAGTTACTTATGTATTTAATGTACGTGTCAGATTTTGGCTAACGCGCATAATACTTTTAGTTTTAAAGTATTTGTAAATTATTTTTTCAACGAATATGTCAAACGAACCTAACGGTTTACAGCTTACAAAGCAATGAATGCAAGCATTACCTACGGTAGATATAAAATAAAATTCATGTACACAATGTTTGAGTGCGCCATGCTCTTGCAGGTTACACTTGCAGGTTTCGTTGGGAGTAAGATCACTAAAGATGATTTGATTTTAGATGTCCTGCAATTGCGCGGTAGTCACTAACGTTGTGTTTGATTTGTGATAAATATGCTCATGAAGGCAATGCAAAAGTATGGTTGTTTATTGCATTAGCTGCGCGACTTGTAACCATATGTATCTACTAACGCCAGCTCTTTTATTTATGGTACTGGCGAATGAATATATTCGTTAACCTTTTGCACACATCGAAAATGTTAGTTTAATTTTTTTACTCTATTGCTATGAAGCAGGGAAATATGGTCAGTTGGTTAGTCATTCGTAATTTATGACAGTTTTGGGGACGACAAGCGTAAACCAGCCAACATCGAAAACTATTTTATGCCGTTTTTTGCACTGATACAACGATTTTTAGTACTTGCACGGCTGTTTTGAACAATGAGTGTGGAAACCATCTGAAATTTCGGTCCCCAGCGACAGCGAGTTAATCTTCATTGTCCTTTGATATCTGAGAATTTTTCTGATGCTTATTTAATTACTTCGGCTGTCATAAATTGTGAATGTAGCACCGTAGTATATTACTGCGAATCGCCATAAATGCCCTCACTGTCAATATATCTTTAATAAGTACATGCTACAACTATCTTTAATAGCTGTTCTGAAAATTGTTAAATAATGTTAAGTAATGGGCGCAGAATATTAATAAGAAAAATTATTTCTATCTTGCTTAAAGAATATATTTTTGATTCCTGACCTTATTGTAACAATTGACGGTTTCGTCTTTGTTAGACAGTAGACAGCATTAAAAACTAATGTCTTATATGATTATACATTCCCTGGAAATATGTATGTACCATTTCGGCAATTGCAACGCGGGTTGTGAAAAAATGTAAGTATAGCAATATTTGTTGCTCATACCAATAATGCACCAAAGTTTGCTCTTTAAATTCATTCATAAATCGGTCTATGCTCTCGATCGAAGGAGTTATGAATAAAATATTGATTGTACATCCTACCCCATACTGTGTGAGTAGAATATACAGGATGAGTAGCTTATTGCCTGAGTTGAGTTGGCAGTTTTGCTTTTTCGTTGTATAAGGTACGAAATGGTGCATCACCTTCGTCAGTTAGCGCTTGTTGTAAAAACTGTCCTGTAATTATAATGTAACATTATTTCGGTTCGCCTTTCCTTTATAGTGCAGATGATGTTGTGAGCTCAGCGTACAAAACTGTATTTAATTTTGTTAATGATTTGTAAACCTCACGCTCACTAGAAAAGTGTAAAAACTTGTAGGATTTTGAGATAGCCTTGCTTTATCAGGTTTTCTTTTCCTGTTTATCCAATGATACGAGTGTGCTACCTATACTTATGTTCCCAGTGACAATGCAGCTACGCTTTACATTTCGTTTTGAGCAATCGATGAGGTAGTTAATGCTACGAAAATCGCGTGATCGTTTGCAGTTAAATGAGTATGCACAAACCTGTGTCATATCAAATTGCATAATAAATAACAATACTTATAGGAAGCTCATGCATAACAACTGAAATGAGATGAGCTCTAACAAGTGTGCCTACGGAATACCTGTAAATGTACATTCCAACATAATTTTATGTCAGTTTGTGAGTATGAGTAAAGTTAAGGTGTTGTAGCTAAAGGTTACTTTTTGTAGTAACATTATTTTCAGAATGTTGTAACACCGCACTTTTTGTAAGATATTAAAATCCTTACATACATATATTTTTTTGTATTTGACATGTAATCCTACAGTACCTACTTGAAAAATTACCGTGCAATTTAAATGTCAGAAAAAGGATCGAATTCAAGTCACCTGGTTCTCATTGCTGCTCCCTTATTTTTTTCATAGTTCAGACTCTTTCTGATCCTCAATCAATCGCTATGATTTTTAAAAAGTTTCAAGAAATGAGTAACAGAATGTGTAGTGGAATTAAATAAATTGGTTAGCGGAACTTTAATCCACTTTCAGTTCAAATTTTGGGAACCGATCAAGCTAGGTGTGAATGAATAGAGAATTGCAATTCGAATTCGGTCCTAGCTCTGTAAGGATTTGTGGTATGGCTCAAGTGTAATCAATAATGACTTAATTTTAATTTGTACAACCCAAACTATGTAAAGTATACTTGAAGGGTATGTGTATAATTTCGAATCTCGTATTTCGTAGAATTTTGTAGGCTAATTTTTCGTGACCTCGCCATGTTACTGCAAATGTATGGTTTAATAACAGATTATGCCTTATCTAAATTTTTTCTGATCAAGAAATAGTGAATATAAAACGGTTGTTGTTACACATCATTGTCTACAAACTCTTGATGATAATGTTAAACAACAAAAGCAGCTTATTAAATTTTGACACACGTTAGCAATTTAGGAGGAGTAAGTACTAACCGAGTGGGAGTTATTACGACAACACACCCTGAAAAAATAAATCCGTATCTATTGTATTACTTGAAGAGTGAGGCATAATAGCTCAGGTGTACTCAGAGATATGAAAGCTTGATATGTGGTTGTCTGCACGTAGTGTAGCCTCAGCAATTTTAACTTTGAACCACTCTATGTACAGCCGAAGGCTCCTATAAATTCAATAAATTATTGTAATAATTTCGCCATAGTTCGAAGGATACAGTAACTCACCAGTCTGAACTCTACAATTAGAAATAAGTTATGCTTTATTAGCTTTACCGGGGTAGTCCACAAATAAAGCTGTGGAGCACAACCACAAAGTTTCTGGAGGTGTGGCAATTCCCTATTTAAGAAATTCTAATAGCTTTAGTTAATTATTACTCACTTAACTTAAAGAACCCAACAGAATGTTAGTTATTTTTGGCTCGAGATATTGAAAGCTGAAATCATGTTAGCAAAGTTTTCCACTGAGTTAATAAGAGTTAGTTTTTATTCCCTAATGTGACTTTATGTTATTAGACCACATGTTGTAGTTTTTTTACAATCATTACGCTTACCTACTGTAGTCTGTATTATTTTGGCTGTTCACTATCGGTAATTTGAATAAACGACTAAATCTGTAATGACTTCTTTATGTTTTGATTTTTATGACACTTGTAATAAGTTCTCATCATTTTCGCCTGGTCTGCTTCGCCGTCATCTTCACTTATTTGCCTGGAAGTACTTAAGTACGGTACTGCATAATGAATCCCTCGTCTTGAAGTCTGCCGGTCAGATTATTATTAAAATCAACAAGGTACTTTTGTAAGGGAGATGTTAGTAAGTAGAGGTAGTTTCAAAAAGGGTTATGAATTTGCGCATTTGGACATGTATAATCTTCATAAACAAGGTTGTAAATGACTCATATGTCATCGTATCCCATTTCTTTGCAATATACAATTACATTTTTTAATTGCACAAGAGGGAAAGCCAGATATGAGCAGTGCGATTATGCATTGGACTATGAAATCATCGCTTCCACGTATAGGACAGGAACAAATGGTCTTGTGGTTCCAGTATGTAGAAACATAAGGTTAATTTCTGGGTGACATGAGACGAGCCTTCTTAGAACCATGTATAAGAGTGATGAGACCTGGCATTTAATGATACATTTGAGAAATGACAATGATTCGCAAACGTAAGTATAAGTAAGCATTTCTTAACAAAGAAATTCTGAAGAGTACAAGCGGGCATTTCAGCACATTAGTCTCCTTGACATTTATGGTTGCGGTTTTTATACTTAAAACATGCATAAACAATGGTTGAATTTATATATATGCAAGTCAATGGCATCAGAGTTACTCGTAATGTATTGACTTAAACATATTTTCTGCTCCAAAAATCTCATATCATTACGGTTCTTGGTTTCCTAATGCTCCATAAATCTTATTGCTAAAGCAAATAGCAAGTCCCAGGTAGATAGACAATGAAGGAACGGGGAAGTGGTTTAGTGTTCGGGTTTAGAGTAATATAGTTATTGCGATATGCTCTTTTCCAGTGTTTTAACCCGCATTGCAAAGAAACACTCACATGCTACGGAAAATAAATATCGGAACTTACTTAGCTATTAAAACACATGGGCTTCCTGCCGATAAAAATAATTTCTTGTGAGATTTGTAATGTGGTCGGAGAGATGAAGATGGAAGTGGCGAACATATTAAATACAAGCATATCTAGTCCCGAATTCATTCAACGCTCAACTAAAGCTTGGTAAACACAAAAAGAGGGAAAAAACCCGGCGCCGGTGTTGCTATCTTGGGATTTGGTGTGATGAAGGTCTTATAAAATTCAGAGGTTCAGGGTGAATCTCCTTCACTATATTAATAACTGGGTATTTGAGCTTACAGCGGAGTGGAGAAGAAAATTATTTTATATGTTTATTGGGAGATGGTACTGAATATGGCTATGCATCACCAGTATGAAAAAGATACCTTCAATTTGTGATTTATAAAAGCAAGGTAAAGCATATATCTTTATCATGTTCACACGATCAGATTTGTCTTGGAGAAAATGTTGTTGTGTGTTGGCTTGGCATGTTCATATTTTTAGGGCCAATGTCAGTGCCTTGTTAAACCACGGTTGAGGCTAGTTGCTTTGGGATTCTGAAGAAACTCTTAATGCAAAATGCAATGGCAAAATATAGACGCCAGAGTAATAACCCGGTTTTAGGCAAATGCCAAGGTAAAGATTGTGTATTTACATGTCTACGTATGCATTGCACCAGAAAGTTGCCCATGTGCCAATGCTCTATCACGCCACGATGGCTATAGCTTATAATTGGCAAAAATTGTTCCAACGTATTGCAACTACTTCTTAGTTCTTAACATCAATTTAGTGGAGTTGTGGTTCAACTTACGTGCAGTGCATATTTCGTGCTTGTCACCTTCCACCGAATTTTCTCGTCCTTTCCTCTCCTATACATGAATTCTCACTTGTATTTTCTAATCAAGCTCATCAGCAACGGTTCATTTCGTGAGTTTCTTCAAGTACCCCACTATTATACAATAGTCCACGCCTTGAATAAATACAGTCATTGCGTTGCGTTGTTTAGTAATTGATTCAAAAATAGTCTATCTACATTTCTGAAGACCATTAATTGCCTAATAAACAGTCAACCCCTTTAATAACTGCCTATACTCCCCCATGCACTCTCTTATTCATGGACGCTCATTCTGCAAAAACTTCACTCCAAAAGGTACTCATTGGTGCTTAAGTACATGCATAGATTATAATTACTTTTACTATTGAAGTGATGGTGATGGTATATATATGGTGCCCAGTGCCCACATTCAACCAATGTTCAACTGTAACATCAACTCAAAGAGATTGTCTTCATGTAAAAGTAAATGTGGAAGTTGGCACTGAGTTACTATAACTGTGTAGGAGGATCCGAGTTTGCATGCGGAATCATCTCACGTGTAAGAGTGTATAGGGGGACAGATTATCCAAAAGTTGAAGCTTGAAGCTGTTGGTGTCGTGTCAATTGTAGATTTTTATTGCGAGAGAGATGTTTACATAGACTTGAGACGCTATGGGACTCTGAAGGATGTGGTTAGTCTGTGTATTTATACAAATCTTGCACTTACTTACATACCGACATATTAATGATTCCAGCCAGAGTATCATCTATCTGTTCCGTACAAATAATTATATTAACTTCTCGTATCTATATAAAAGCTAATATTTTTTTGCAATCCATATGTACGCACATGAGTCATACGTTTCCACGATGCAAGATTTGTACACTTCTGACAATGAGCCACAGACTGTGCTAACATTTCTTGCTTACATGTACTAAACTTTGCATTCATATTATTAAGCAAGTGTAAAATTAAAAATAATACTAAAAATTACTTCCTCCACTGATCTTAAACTATATTTTTCATATTTAGCAGATTATTACTTAGAACGACAATCAGAATTGTTGCACATTCTGCCCTAAAGAATTCATTGCACTCACACAATATTTGCCGTCTTACATTGTCCCTGTATGCATGCTGAAGTCGTAGACATGCCTGTAGCTGTGCATATTTGATTGTGCTCTCCATAATAATGTGTCAACCCTTTAAAAACTCCTACGACGAAATGATGATAATTATCATTAAATTCATTTTATTATTTACCTGGAGAACTTGATGCATAATTCATTATTTTGAAACTAACAATATGTTAGCCATCTGTTATTATATTAAAATTTCCCCAAAATTTCAAGGATTTTTTTCCTACGTACCCATATTTTAAAGGTAGTACTTAGGCTGCGCCTATGTACTATAGGCACAGCATAAGTGTGGGACATTTGTACAAGAATTTCTAAGAATATCATTCAAAATATTTCCTTTTTGTTGTTATCATTTGAGTTGAGCTTTATTATGTAGTAATTCATTCACAAGTGGCCAAACATCATAGAAATATGGAGTAAATTTTACATCCATGGAGAGAAGGGAACTTTCAATGTGGTTGGAAGAACTCTTTTAATTTTACTGTAACAGTATATCTCGTCGCCATTCGAAGTCTGAATACATGTTTATATACAATTGGATCAGTCAGATAAAATATGCGAGGTTCTCAGTAGAGCAGATTAGTGCATGAAGAGTTAGTTGTTTGTACATTTTGTGGGTAAGCAGTCACATTGAACTATATGTGCGGGTATGTGTAATTGTATTTTAAATTCATTGCTTCGCGATAATTTCAGGCTGTGTTCCTAGGGATGTGATAGTGGACTTGTGGGACTGACAATGAGTGCAGAGTACTAATACGTGTGGGGTATTCGGCTCATTCATAGCGTAAGTGCCTTTATCCTGGCATAGACTTGACTTATTTACTTAAATTCAACCAAACATTAATGAATTCGGCATAATTACATGAAATAGCATCCTACTGTTCTAAGCTCTAATGTTCTAATTGTCTCGACCATTTATTTAATATATGTATTAAAACATTAAAAGCTCTGTTTTCTCATATTGTTTGCGTGCACCGAAGCTACACTTTAGTTTGTTATTTATATAACTTCTTCAAAATTATATTTTGTCAAATCTCGTACCCTCTTTAACGTGATTTACGCACATTAAGAGCGTACAGCAACTGCTGATGTTGTGAAAAGGTTCCTTTAGTATAATATTTATGTGATTACCTGATGAAAAATTCAACGCTACTTTTTGCCCAACCCTTTAAAATTTTTTGGGATGCGTTGCATACAAAATTTTATTACTTCAGCACATCTTTACAGCACGTGAGTAAATGACAAATGCTATACGGACGTGAGGAAGTATTTCCAAGGATGTTTGGCAATTAATTATAAGGGCGCTGACGCCTCCCTTTAAAGACTTCACAACGTTTTGTTTTTGTTTTACCTGGGCCTTGTTTATTAAAAGGTGCTCGTTTTATTATTGAGGAGAATGTAATAAAAAGAATGACTTGGTCATGCCAGTAATCGCCAGTGTTTGTATTTGTCTGCCCCATTCTCTTATTGGATGATTTAACCGGCAAGTCCCAAATAGCATTGCTGCAGATTGTTTGGATTTACGCGATCCTTAGTCCAGACTTCTAGACATGCGTTTGAGAGGATTAATTTTGCTAAAAATTATTATCGAAAACAGTTACATTTTTATCACCTATGTTGTATAAGGTTGAGAAATATCAGCAATCCAGGGGTCTCATTCTCAAAACGAAAATTATCGTAAGTTCGATCAGAAATGCAAATCTACGGTTTTTTCGATGTTTCGTCGCATTTAATTACGAAATCGCAAATCGGAACTTACGAATCCTAAAACTTTTTTGAGAATAACCTCCAAGGTTACGCGAACTAGCAGACAAAGCAGTTCAGAAAATAAGCTGTTTGAGTCCCATGACTTTGTGATCACGCTACAGCAAAATCAGTTTCAAGTATTGCTTACACATAATTCTGTCAGTCCGCTTTAGTTTTTGTAAAATCGAAAGGTTTGTTATAAATCAATTTTTAAATGGATTACGTGACACAATTCTAGAAACAAACTGTTTCCACATTGAGGATGATTTTTGG
>JAQFXU010000471.1:0-52480 GCA_034693705.1 Spatulosminthurus flaviceps | reverse complement strand
GAATCGAAATTTACGTGAAATGAATTAAAATTGCTAGAATTGAACCAAATCGCTCAGAAATTGAATCGAATTGAAAAAGTTGAACCGAACTGAATTGGTCCGAGCACTAGATTTAAATGATTGAATCATCCTCCTAATTGAATATTAATAATAAATAGATCTTATTTTAGGGAAGTTTAACATTTGCAAGATGGGTCTAGGAATTTTCGTCCAGTAACATTTTCGTCCAGTGTTTTTTGGACAAAACATTTCGTCCAAAAATCTTTCATCCACAAAATAGTTTCATCCAAAAATCTTTCATCCGCAAAATATTTTCATCCAAAAACCTTTCATCCAACAAACATTTTCATCCAAAAATCTTTCATCCAAAAACCTTTCATCCAACAAACATTTTCATCCAAAAATCTGTCATCCAAAAAAATTTTCATCCAAAAACCTTTTCATCCACAAAATATTTTCATCCAAAAATCTTTCATCCACAAAATATTTTCATCCAAAATTCTTTCATCCACAAAATATTTTCATCCAAAATTCTTTCATCCACAAAATATTTTCATCCAAAATTCTTTATTATTATCAAGGTAAAATTATGGCCATAATTACGGTCAAAATGAAGGTAAAATTATGGTCATAATTTTGGTCATAATGATGGTCACAATTATGGCCATAATAACGGTCAAAATGAAGGTAAAATTATGGCCATAATTACGGTCAAAATGAAGGTAAAATTATGGTCATAATTTTGGTGATAATGATGGTCACAATTATGGCCATAATTACGGTCAAAATGAAGGTAAAATTATGGCCATAATTACGGTCAAAATGAAGGTAAAATTATGGCCATAATTTTCGTCATAATGATGTTCACAATTATGGCCATAATTACGGTCAAAATGAAGGTAAAATTATGGTCATAATTTTCGTCATAATGATGGTCACAATTATGGCCATAATTACGGTCAAAATGAAGGTAAAATTATGGTCATAATTACGGTCAAAATGAAGGTAAGTTTTTTATTAACATCTAAACTCCATGTTTTCATATAATTTTACCCTACTTCACCCTAATTCAATCTACTGTACTGGGAACAGCATGGCTTGATATGAATTTCTTAATTCAATGAATAAACAAGGGAT
This sequence comes from Spatulosminthurus flaviceps, assembly GCA_034693705.1. Classification (NCBI taxonomy): domain Eukaryota; kingdom Metazoa; phylum Arthropoda; class Collembola; order Symphypleona; family Sminthuridae; genus Spatulosminthurus; species Spatulosminthurus flaviceps. Next base: position 51,343 of record JAQFXU010000471.1, on the reverse strand, counting down.
CGTTGTTACTTTTAAATAATCTCACCAAAAATCATGGATGTGTGGAAAAATATAAATGAAGGTTTTTTGAAATAACAATTACGTCGATTTTACTTATACTAATTATTTTAGTATAGTTTAAATTGGCTAAAGTTTGTCAGCTTCTAACTTTTTAAACCCGTAGTTAACAAATTGATACGCGATCCTATTATGGTCAATACCGTCGAGCTACTATGTTAACATTTAATAAAAACATCGAGTAGGCAAAGATACTTTTCGAAAAATATTCCAAACCATTTAAAGCCGCACCTAAATTTTGAGGAAAGTTTAATAGGTTTCAGGTAAAAACAAAAATTCTTATTACCCATAAAATAGACGTTTTTGTTGTCATTATTTTCATTTTTACCTTGGATTTTGAATTTCTCATAAAAAATTCATGGAAAGAAAATTACTAATATAATTCATTTCACGGTATTCTGTGCACCATCAATCCCTAAAGCTGGCTCCTCCCTGAAGTCCTAATCCAGGCTCTAAGGATTTCAAGACTTAGGTTTGCTTAGGTTTGTTCACATTGGATAGGTTGAGGTATGGATTGAGGCCTGAAACTTAAGTCAACGTTTTGTAAAGCATGATATATTTTTATAATTTTGTATTGAAATTGTCAACATTTTATGATAAAATATAAAGCCAAGTAACGTAAAATTTCATGAAGCCAATTTCGGCAAGATTTGATCCAATAATGTAAACAAATATTTCCTGAAATTCGACAATTTCTTGAACATGTTTTTCAATAAATGCAAGGAATACACATCAAGTTATTTTGTTGCTTAAGCTCGACATTAATTGTTTTTTTGTCAATTTTCAATTAAATTGAGTCGCAATGTAACATGTGCAGTACTTTGTTGCCATCATTTTGGATTAAGTCGAAATTTTACCTCCACTTGATATTAATTAATTTACTACAAAGTGTAACATCATGAATTTCTATCCCGTACATAAACTCGCCAGAAAATGCAAATATATGTGTTAAACTGAATTAAATAAACGATGCGCGAAACGTTTCTATTATCCCTTTTCCGCCAATATTACATAGAAAATAATTTTGAGTGGCGTCCAAGCTTGACAAAATAAGTAATAAACAAACAAACCATAACTTGGTTCAGCGACTTTCCTCTGTAATTGCTTCCACCTTGGCCTGGGCCTGGCACAAGAGTTACCCGACGGGAAATTTTTCTGCGCCTGCATAGCTATGCATAATTAATTGGCATAAATTATGTACAAATTGCAAATAATTATGTAAATTATTTGGAACGCTTTTTTCTTCATAAAGGATTGGTACCCAATTATGCAAATGTTATTCACAATTGGGTACCAATCCTTTATGAAGAAAAAAGCGTTCCAAATAATTTACATAATTGTTTGCATTTTACGCATAAATTATGCCAATTAATTATGCATGAATATGCAGGCGGAGGAAAATTTCCCGTCGGGTAGTGAGGAAGTCCCATAGACCTTGGAGAAAGTCCGGAGAAAGTCTGGAGAAAGTCCGGAGAAAGTCCGGAGAAAGTGCAGAAAGTTGGGAGAAAGTGTAGAAAATTTCAACATCAAAGAGAAAGCTTGTAAGAAATTCTTGAAAACCGGCCAGCACTAACTGTTCCGACGAATTTATGTTGACAATTTTTGTACAATGTGAAATGCTAAGTTGCAGATATTTTTGTTGATGATGCCTTGAAGCTGAGTCACATTTAGACTTGTACATGTACATAATTAAAGGGGAAAGAAAAAAACTTGATGGAATTACATATAGCTTCCTATTCAAAATGCATCTCTATTGTTACTCTCCTCCTCCTCTTCCCTTCTCCCATCGTTTTTTTTCAGTAGGTTCTCCTGAACAGAGAAGAACCCACTGAAGAAGAGAATTTTGAAAAAAATGAGCATGTGAGAAAAAAAGTTGCTGCTGGTCTATTGATATGAGCAAGTTTCCAGGAGTTAGCGTAAAGAATCCATTATGGTGAAAGTTTATGTAGTTTACACCCATAACAAGTAGGTGCTAAGTGGAGTGTCAAAAAGTAGGTGAATGATGTTTTCTCCCATGGAACTTTCCTCATATGGGTAATATTACGACGAAAAAAATCAAGCCCACATGAAGCATTCACATTTCTTTCTGAAACCATATAAAATATCTTCTTACTCGCTCCTATAACTTCACTCTCTCTCTCTCTCACTCTCTCTACCACTACTCCTCCAATTCCTCCTGTGTCATTCAAGTAGTCGATTATTTCCCAAATATTCTCTTTTTCACTCACTCTGAAGAACTACAAGGCTCGAAAAGGGAAAACAGGAGAAAGCCGTGAAAATTGAGAAGGGAAATGAAAAACCCAGGACAAGTCGGTGGAAAAACAGTGTGAAAAATCCTTGTTCAATCCTGTTGTTGGCAGTCTCAATTCTCAAGTTTAAGCACAACTTGAGAGTTGACAATATTCACAAATTCTCCATCCTTCACTTTTAGTACACACACGCATATACATATATATGAAGCAAGTGAAAATAAATGGCCGTATCATGTACAACTCTACCCGTACTTTCCCTTTATTCCAACTTCCACTCCTCCTCACATAATTATGCACGAACCCACATTCTCTCCATACATATATTTCTGCCCGTGCATTTAAAGGGGCAGGAAGTACATAGAAAGTGAGGCTTCCTCAGAGAAGAATAGCAACGGTGTCGATGACGACGCTGACTCCAAGGAAACCAACAACAAGGAAAAAAATTATCTTGTATTTTCCAATGCCTCTTCGCTCTCTTCCATATATATGTACACACCAGCGTAATATTGCAGAATACGTATATCCGCGTGTACAACGCAGGCTCATAACCATTAAATGCATGTTCGTACATTGTATATTCCACAAACAAGACCTACACATATGTGTGATAAAACTAGTTCGTTAAAAACTCAAGGTAAATTCAAGCTGAGCTGCGGAACTGCTCTGAGGAAAGGTTCCTGAAGGAATTCAGCATGTAGAAATGTAAGAGGAGAGGAGAGGTAAGGGGTGAAATAGCAATAGGTTGTTATAACCTAATAATATAATTTGCATAGTAGTGAACTCTGCTCCATGATGCTCCCTGTGTATTATGTTTGGATGAGAATATGTGTATATCTATACACATGGGTTGAGTGTATGGAAGCATGTGTCGAAAGATTGTTAATGCAAGGCTGGTGATGAAAAGGGGCAAGTGAAAGCAAGCTTTTACCTTGGAAATTAGCCTCATAAGGAAAGGATGGGAGAATTGTGCGGGTTTGAGCGGAACGCATGTGAATATGAAGAGGAGCCCAATTAACATTTTAATCCATGCTCAACCAACACATATGCAAAATAAATCAGTTCCCCTCTTGATATTCAAATGGGACTGATCTTGAGCTTCACAAATTTACTCGTCAACAATCCCTTCAGCCGTTCTCTCTTCGCAATTACAACCTTTCGTAGCTCCACTGCTCCACACTATCTCTCTCTCTCTCTCGCTCACTCTATATATTCTCTCATCTTCAACCACCGAAAGAGAGGCAATCCTAACAAATATGCAATTGACAGTAGTAGTAATAGCCCAAGACCTCTTGTAACTTCAAAATTTCCTCACACACACACACACACACAGATACAAGCATTTTCCTTTTATACAATAATCAGTCAACTTTCCTTTAAAGTGTACAATCACATAGTGTCGAGTACATTGCCCTTCCTTATATAAATCCATGTATATTATTTGGATAGAGAGCTGATGCTCCTTATATATACTTGAGTCACACCACCCGGAAAAGCAAGCGTCGGTGGTTTGTAGGAAGGAATTCAACCACAAATTGTGCACTTGAAAATCCTGCTCGACAGAGAATTCCGGAATAAAACCCTCTCCCATTTACAAATAATCTGGAAACCCCGCAATTTACCAGCAACTTTAACACTTGAGCATAATCGTCATAATCATCCCAATGACTCTACCCTTGTACTTCCTATGCATTCAAGCCATACAAAATATTGAACTGTATTTAACTTTCACCAAATTCTCAACTCATCCAAATTTTTTCCCACTTACACTGTAAATACAAAACCGTCAAGTGAGCAAATCCTTTCTCAAGTGTCTGCAGAACATATAGAACTACAAATAAAAGCTCATGTGAATAAATATGATTTTTTCCCCACCTTTCTCCCTCCCAACAATTTTATTCCATAACAAATGAGCACATAGAAAATTAGGGGTGTGATTCAAACAGATGAAGAGTAGCTTCAAGAGAGGCTTCACGCTCGGAGAGGATTAGCACTCTCAACATAATGGTAAATGTTGTAGGTAGGAGTGTGTGTATAAAGATGAAGCTCCGAATATCCTTTTGTTTACTTTAGATCCCATAAGGCATATAAAATTATAATAGGGGAGAGTTTCATAGTGAGAGAGAGAGAGAGAGAGGAGGAGGAAAGAGAGAAATTTTAATGTGGAGAGAGAGAGAGAATATGAACCAAAATACAAAGATTGATTGCTTCTCCCACAGCTTTACTCAAAATTAGCCTATATTCATTCATTTCCCTAATGAAATCACGCTCACGGTCTATGAGGTGATTGTGGATATTGAGCTCCAAGCATTTATCATTTCCCCGAAACCATAGTTCCTTTGTTGTCTAAATATAACCTCAAAATTATTATCATTCACATAAATTTGAATACAGCTAAAAATTTACTCTCCCTCCTAAAAACCTCTACCTCCCAAAAATTTACAATTTCTGAATATTATCTTTTTTTCAAATTAGGCTCTGGAAAGAAGAAAATTTCGAGAGGGAGAGGAGCGAACAATTAGAGTAAATTAAAAAAAGGAATATGTAAAAAGATCTATTCCTTCTCATGTATAAGCATATAGCAAGCAGGAGGTGAATTTCTATGAGAGACTAATTCGATGGGGGTATTTTTTTTTGCTTTGAAATCAGATTAGAGATCCGTCGACACTTGCTAATGTTCTATAAGTTCTGGAACCAGTGTCCATTGAGAAGGATCCATTAGTCACATTAATAGGCCCGTTTAATTTTTTCGAGTGGCGCCTCGTCCCCTCAATGACCCTGCTAACCTATAGATATTCTCAAAGTTTGTTTGCTAGCTTTGGCACCTCCATCCACTCCCATTAAACTTGTACCTTCATACAAACGCTTCCCTTGCCCTTTCTCCCTCTATGGGAAGGGAGCGCTCAAAAGCATTACATACAAAAAAGTAACTCGTACATTGCTGCGCTCAAAGCAAGAAGAAGAAGAAATTCAAAAAGATTTGCTTTTTCTATCTCCCCGTCCGTTATTACAGAGGGAATTATTTCCTATATAGATATAACCTCGTACTGTATGAGTGTGTATGTGAGACTAAAAGCTTTACAAGACATGAGTTTACTTTACACTTGTAACAAGACAACATTGAGTGTTGTATGAGTTTCTAGGCTGCTTTCTTTATAACTTTCTCTACATATTTGCATTGATGCTGCCGGGATATAAAGTAATGGTAAAGCCAGAGTTCCCTGCAATTTGTGAGTGAGTGTCAGAAAACGTGTCGCTTGCTACCCTCATTTGGCTCATCGACCGTCTTGCGCTTATCCGATAAATTAAAACCGGTCTAAAAGTTACCCCGGCTCTCATGTCATCTACTATATTTGTATATACTACAATGAGAACTTACTCCCAGGACTCCAACTTTTATACACAGAGCTCAATGAGACTAGCTCCCTCTTCATTTCTTATACATATTTCTACTATATAGTAGAGCTTCTATGTAGATAATCCTACGGTAAAAGTATATTGTTTGCGTCTTTACAGAAATTGCGACGACCTACGGCCTTCCTCCTATATTGCTCCTGCTCCTCCTGCTGCTAGGCAGCCACTTTAATAAAGCTTCTTACATATGATGCATATACATAATGGTATCTTCTTACCTTCTCCCCTTCCTTCCCCTGTCCCTGCTCTTATTCCTATGGTAAACAAGCTCAAGTGTGTGAATGATTCTTCTCAAGTATCTCCTCAAATAAAATTATTTTCCCTTTGACATTCATCCAAAATACTACATGTTAAAAATAGCATACCTAATACATATCCATACCTGCCTCTAACACATACAGATTTGATAAGATGCATATCTATTTAAATGCACAGGATTTACAGACGATTTTAAAATAAGAGTTGTGAGTCTCCGAGCTGGATTTGTGTGTGTGTATGTGTGAGTGTCTACGCACACAAAAACATACAATGGTGGCAAAATAGCGTGGGTAATGTTCGGAGAGCACCTGAAAGGGGTAAAAGTGTTGGGAGAAAGTACAAGTTAATCACTACTTGTCTTTTGAGAAATGAGAGATTTAATGGCAACGTGCTCACTCAAATATGAAAGTAAAGAGGAGGTTTGAGCAAGAGTAAAAGAAGAGTGAGAGAGAGAGAGAGGGCTGAGGAAAAGAATGACATCTCATTAGAACATTTCAGGAGAATACAGAAGGACTTGGACAGAGATTGAGGATTGCGTTAAACTTGTTAAAGAACAATAAGGATGCGGGAACAAGAGGAAGAAGGAGAGAGATTCATTGGGAAAAGATCGACACCCTGTCTAAATACTGGTCCATCAACATTCACTATATATGACAGGAGAGCTTTGAGCAGTACTTTTCTTATATGTATTTCTTTTATAGCTTTCTTATGGAAACTCTTATGTATGTTACAAATAACCTCCTCCTCCTATGGCTAAGTTAAACTTGTTTCCTGTGTGTTGAAGGACGTGTGTTGAACTGTATGAGAAAGAGAACGAGAGAGAGAGTGAAGACAGATTAGTGAAGACGAAATGAAGGTCGGAATGTATGGAATTGGGGAAGAAGAACTAAGGCTGGGGCCTTTGTTGTTCCAAGGCGATAGCTAATTGAATGCATTTTCACAGGGAGAGTGTCGGCATAGGTGGTTCTCCATTCATTTCCGCATTGACAAGTCTTTTAGTAAAGGTTCCTCTTTCTCTCTCTCACACACTCACACACACACACATACTCTACGTGTGAATTAACGTTGGGAGTATTAAAGTGCGGGAGAGAGAAAGAGAGAGAGAGAAGAGGAAGAAAGGAGGGAAAGGCGTCATCCGAAAGGATATTTAGCTATAGCTCTCTCTCTCTCTCTCTCATTCGTTTCTGTATGCCTGTCTTTTTTCCTCACAGCTTCTGTCCTTCTTTACCATATCTTGGTCTTGTAGTTGGTCTTAACGTGTTATCCCTGCCTCTCCTACTTTGGGCATGTAAGTATAAGAAGACTTTATAGACTTGGTGGATTGACTTGAATTTTCATGGATATGTATATATTGTGGAGACCTCTCTTACATTCATACACATATGTGTGTGAAATAGAAAGAGTGAGTCTGAAAGGGCGAAAGGACTGGAGTGAAGAGAGAGAGAGAGAGAGAAAAGAAAATGGGAAGGAGGTGGAAAGGAAAAGAAAATGCGGAACCAGAGAGAGGCTCTGTGGGTTACAGAAATGTATTCCAAGATTTCCACTTAATTTAGCAGAGAGAGACGGCCTGCTAATGAGTTTTGTGCAATCTAACAGAAAAAGGAACCCAAGCTTACACCAAGCTTGGTTGTATGTGTTCAAGTCAGTGCTTTGGAGAGAGAGAGAGAGAGTGAGAGCAATGCTGGGCATATAATATAAGGAATGAAAACCATGGTTTGTGTGATATTTCCAGCCCCTCGTCTTTTCTCCTTTATTTCTTCTTCTCCGCTCGTCGTCATGACATGACAGTCCCCACCCTTCAGGGGTGTATTGAGAAATCACTCTTTACTCCCCGTTTGTCCTCCTATCCACATTTATAATTAATCCTGTTCATATCCCTAATCATCCCAGGACCTCACTATCTCATTACCTCCTCAAACTCCTCCCTTCTTTCTAAATTCCTTTTTTCTCACTCTCTTTTTTGGGCCAGCTCCACTCTCTTGGAATTTTCACTCTTTTCCCCAGCACTTTCTCCTTAATGTGATTTCCCTCAAGCTTCCATTTACTCTAGTACTTTTTCTCTAACTCATGCTTTCACCTGCTTCCACCTTTGGATTTTATCGTTATCTTGCTTTCTCCAGCTTTCACCTTTGGATTTTATCATAATTCATATTTCTTCCGCTTTTGCCTTTGAATTTTATCGTTATTTTGCTTTTTCCAGCTTTCAACTTTGGATTTTACCTTAATTGAGCTTTCTTCAGCTTTTACGTTTGGATTTTTTCGTTATTTTGTTTTCTCCAGCTTTCACCTTTGGATTTTACGATAATTGAACTATCTTTAGCTTTTACCTTTGAATTTTATCGTTATGCTTTCTCCAGCTTTCGCTATTGGAATTTACCAATACGTCCTCTGGTAATTTTACTTCCTCCGACATTTTATCTGAAACTTATATTTTGTCCTCCTTGGAAGTCTTACTTACGGCCAGTTTCTTTGATAATAATACTTGTCTTAGGTTTTCTCTTGTAATCTCCCACCCTCCCCCTAAATCCTGATCATGTCAATCTGCAGAAATTCCAAAACTGTTCCAATACTGAGAAAAATACCGGGAGGAGTGTGAGAGCATGAATCCTACGGACGCATTGGAATCTTCGGAAATATGGGAAGGCAAACAACAGTAATGACCGATTAGGAAAGATGTGACAAAAAGTTGAAGGGAGCGAGTGAGTGCTGCAATGACCATTACAACTTTATAAGCCTGGAGGAGAAAGGAATGCCAACTGATCAAGTTATGGAGGGAAATGCACCGGATGCCATAGATTGTGTTATTGGAGAGAAAGTGAGAGACAGAGAGCGTAGAGCAGTAGCAACGGGGTCCAGACAGCCCTTGCCTCTCTCTGTCTTCTATACACGGTCAAAAACCTGCACCCAAGAGCCAACTGAAAACTGATGACTTTGGCAAAGGTAATATGGAACTGGGTCCGGGCCTCTCTCTCTCTCATCAAGCCAGGGAAATATAGAGAAAGGCATTGAGAATACATACCGTTCAGTCATATCCACACGCTAATCTCTTTTTCTCGGAGGAATCCTCCGCACAAAAATGATCCTTCCATAAGGCAGAGCCATTTTATGGCGGAGCAGGATGCTGTGCTCATAAAAGTGCTCTACCACCAACCATTCCTTCAATTAATATATTTTTCCCCGGCTGCACACACACACACACAAACACTTTCTCTCTTTTAGTAAATGCACCAAAGCCTTAAACTCTTCCCTTTACTCCACTCCTATAATATTTCTAGGACCTACTATTGCGAAAAATGCTTTCAGGCATTAAGTATCCTCTAAAAAAAATTCCCTACTCCCTTATGTATATCCCCCAAAAATCCAAATTCTTTCCATAACTAAAAAATTCCCCGATTTTTCCAATTTATACAAATTCCTGAGAAAAGAAAAAGAAAAATAATTCCTTTTGAACCCTCCAAACTCTTGTAAGGAACTCAATGTTGACATTATTAACTACACTAGACCTCTACTACAGAGAAATACTACTACTCGAGATTCACTATTACTTTTGCTTTTGTGTATCTATTCTTTTTTTGACAGATTTCAAATGACTCTATGTGGGCTCTCTAATGGATGCCCTGAAGAATTGTTGAGGAGAGAGAGAGAGAGAGTGAGAGTGAGAGCGAACTTTATCATATTAATCGTATCATCGTGTATCAGTAATTCAGAATGGTTTGCGGAAAAAAACAGTGGGAAGTCGGCTTTTCATTAAACTTTTAAAAAGTCTTGAGGGCTGATAAAGTTTAAAACGTGTCTAATTTCGTTCCCGTCTTCCTCGCTCTTTTCCCACACTCACCATCTTCTATTAGGGCCTACCGGGCTTTCTGTCCAACCGGCTCAACTTGGTCGAAGAAGAACGAGCAATTAATACGTGTCCATGAATATACCAAAGCTCTTCCTCCTATATACGAACATACAATTGCATCACAAATACTTTCCCTATGTACTTCTAAGGAACCAACCTTCCTTTCTCTAACATTGGCCCTTCATAAAATTCCATATTTTATATACATTACATATCCATAGATTCGCATGTTCATACATCCCAGCTCTACACATCCCTTGCACAACACAAAGCCTCCAGGAGAGAAAGTCCGTATAATGAAAAGCACTATAATTATAGGAAGCCAAGTAGTAAGTCTACTCCTTATGAAAGAGTAGGTAAGAAAATCTGAAGAAGGGTCGTGGGTTGTGAGTAAATCCAACACCAGGACAATGTTAACCTCATTCGTTCCGTAGTTATGCACTGTTCTTAAAACGTGCTTAATATATAAACCAAGAGGAAAATATTGTGTTGGAATTTTCTACAAAACTCTCTCTCTCTTCTCACAACCTACGAACTTGTAGTATCCTCATATAAATTCTTCTTGTATTACCATTAGAAATATGTACATAGTTTATAGAGTATACGCCTAGGAAAGTAGTGTATAAGAATTGTTCGTAAGGAGAAGCTGTGGGAGTTATATTTGCGATGGGTACAGGGTATGTGAAATAGAGAGTGAGAGAGAGAAAAGAGAGAGAAAAGATCATGGTTCTTTTCCCCTTGCAGGCTCATACTCTTCTCAATTATTTAAAACTTTATTAAGCAACTCCTTGCCAGAGCCCTCAAAAAATTAACTATGCTCTTAATGAAGCCCATCGAATGCAGTCACCGCACCCGTCAAACAAAAAAGAGCAATGCTTAGGAATTTACATATTTACCAGAGCAAGTCTGTAAAATTGTGGGTTTTGGGAGGAAACTCCCAGCTTTTACTCAAGAGTAGGTACTACTACTCCAACCTTATAGAGAAGGTACGTTAGAATATGTGGAGAAAAAGTCCCTTATAGTATTATTTGGCTGGTGTGAAAAGGTAAGGGAGTTGTGAGGAAAGTACGAGAGCTGTTTAATACACATAGGCTTTTCTATGCTGATTCTCAGACCACTAGGCAGTTGTTTTGGGCAATCGGAATGGGAAACTTAATTGAGATTCGAGGTTTTTATCCTGTTTCCAGCCTCTACTAACTTGATTAACCCTACAATTTAATTTTGCACGCAAAGTGCTTAACATCCCTCCGCCGGGCATTCCTATATTTCATGGGTATCTTCTCCTCTTCTTTCTCTTTCTCTCTCTCTCTTTTTCTCTTCTTCCCTTCCAGTGCACACACACATAGAAAAGGTTTCTCCCCACATACTCATACTCATCCTATGCTTACAAATAGTCCAAGTAAGTGTATAAAGTGTAGAATCAAATGGGCTAATACATTGTGCTATTATTAAGTAAAGAAGACTCTTCTCTAGCTATGGGCTTGAGTGTGTAGGAGTCAAACCCAGCCGGAAATACTAATGCGTTTTTGTGTGCCTCAGCAGCAGACTAACTACTCGTATTATGATGGGAGGGAAGGAATAAACCTTTCAAAAAAGTCAGTAAACAAGTTGTTTTTCCCTAACCTCCACTACTTCACCCCTTGTACTACATTATAATTTATCCCAGGATTACCATCCCAATTAAGAGCAGGTATTTAGGGATTCCATACCACAATGCTCTTCCTCCCTGCCCTTTTCCCTTTCTCTCTCTCTTTCTATACCCAGACTCCCTTTTTACTTATACTCTCTCCCAATTTCATCATTTACTTTCTCCAACTTTCACTATGTACTTTCTCCAATGCAATGCATACCCATAGAAATCCATATGTTGTGAATCTAATACATAGAATTACAAACTCAGCAATGTAATCAGGTACAAATGATTTGTTTGTAGTAAATTAAATTGTAAATGAGAATCCATGGGTAGTAGTGGGAGCATCTGAAGGAAGGGAAGGTCAATTGGTTTTATAAGCTCCGGAAAAATCAGTGCTGATTAAAGAAATGCGTTTAGAAGGGAATTGCGTTTGCTATAATAAAAAAGGAGAAAGTAGTTTTGGCAGGAGCTCCAGCCAAATATATTTTTCTCTCAAGTACATACATAGTATGTAGCAGAAAAAAATGCAAACAAGTTAAATCCAAGTTGTTGAGAGAGAGAGAGAGAGAGAGAGAGAGAGAATCAATGAAGTTTTTTTTGTTTGGAAAAAAAGAATGAACACCCCACCCTTTGCCCGTATACATGCATTTCAATAAGAAGTTACGGTAATTCTTATATTGTTCATTTTCCCTATAGGAATTGAATTCTACGTAGTATTTTAATATGTAAGAAGGATTTGAGTCAAAGACCTCCCTCTTATTTCTCTATATAAGCTAAATAGTAAAAGAGCGTGTGCAGTGTAAAGGAGAAAGTTTTTTTCCTCTTTTACTCCAGCCTTGTTTTCAATGCGGAAATCGTTCTGAGGATGAACAGAGTGTTTATGTTGCACAAGTTGAATAAAATTAGTTCAAGTGATTCTTTGTAGTGAAAATGAAAGGGAGAAAAAGACGTGAAGGAAAAAAGAATAGGACAAACTTGAGTATACAAACCTCCCTCTCGTTTAGCTTTTCTCCCTCATACATAGGAAGGACCATGTATGACAAAAGGAGGAAGAGAAAGATAGAGAGAAAAAATTATGCACTAAAGTACGTACATTTGTATAGGATTGTATCGTAACGTTCTATTCGGGACCCCGCAAAAAGCCTTGTGAAGGAGAAGCTAGTCAAGGCAAAAAAACCACAAGGGCGTGAAAGAATCATAGAAAAGCGGCTTTTTCCTTGCTTTAAGGGGACTCCTCCATTTAGAGTTACACTCACGTTCTTATTACTTGACTCTCTCTATTATATAGCCTTAGGAAAATTCACTGTTTCAATGGTAGGAGGGAAAAATCTATGTAGAGCATATATTTCCTTATTGTATAGTTCCTATATTAGGAAATCGCTCTAAATTGTACACCCGTCATCTTTGCCACTCTTCTTTTCTCTCTCTCTCTCTCTCTCTATAATACGCATAAATAGACCTAAGCTTCTTTCCTATTCTTTTTCTCTCTCTCTCCCCGTTCCCTCTTTTATCTGGTTCTCAGGATGGGTCGCGGGAACAAGACAAGACCTAAGAGCTTTAACGTTGTCGAGAGGCTCTTTGTAACTGATAGAGACTCCACAGAAGAGAGAGAAGCCTGTTACATGTGAAGATGCTATTATGTATTTTTAGTCTACTAATTCCCCTGTAGATTTTTTTCTCTGTGTGGATGTACCTTTAATGATAAGTCAGGGAAGTGAAAAATTTTGGAGGGAAGGGGTGTGTGTGTGTGTTCGCTTTGTGGGAAAAAACCTATTGTGTATTTAATACACAGGAGAAAGCTTGACTTGTCATAAGATTTCAGTTAGGAATGATAGCAACACATACTCTGACATATAGAAAATTCAAGTGGATGATTATGTGAGGAAATATCCTATCTTTTATACATAGTGTCACTTGTGATAAATAAGCTACTTTTTTATGCCTATTCTCACCGGCTTCACACACACACACACACTTTTCTTTTCAATGTGTACAATGCTTTTCACCGCTCCCATTATTCTCTTGATCACAATCCCTCCCCTTTCCTCCTTGTTTGTTAACATTCATTCAAATTTATTGCCCTGCTTTTCAAATAACAATTTCCTGGAGATTTCTAATAAAAACTTCTACCTCAAATTTTCTTTAGACTAAATTTAAATTATTTCAATGAACTTAATTTGATTATTAAAATAATTATGTTAATTCAAATAGGAGTATTATTGATTTGCTTTGAGTGTACTCTCTAAGGTAGGAGAAAGCGAGAGGAGGTGAAAGTACAAGTGAAAGCTGAGAAACGCTTATTTCAATTAAAGGAAATAAAATGCAGTTGAACATTAATTTCCATATTTTTTCCGTTTAAATTTATTTCAAAAAGGAATAAAGTATTAGGGTGACAGGAGAGCCTTCATTTAGAAAGATACGAGTAAAATACAAAGTTGATAAAACTCTCAATGGGAAGGAGTGGTGAAATTCCCTGGATGGGAAATTTAGATTTGGATCATAAAAAAATTATACTCTATGTATTTGCATGTGTTGAGTTGAAAGGGAAAGATGGGAATAACAGGTGCTTTGGCAGGAGTGGAGTGAGGAAGAGAAAAAAGGCAAGTTAAAAGGTTTCATGGAAGATTTTTGTCGGTTTCCCTTCTCCTTTTAATTATAGCCAACAGTAGGGTAAGGGTTGCGCCCCGTATATTTTTTTTTAGTTATGTGGATGGATATGGAAGCAGCCGATAATAATTAATATTTTTTTCTCAGAGAGAGAGAGAGAGAGTCACCATGACAATTTTAAACACATGGGAAATTCTCCTTGTATTTCTTGGAAAATACATATTACACTTATATAAAAAAATAAGTAATGGTAGAAGAGTAGGATTTTTTTCCTCTCCCTTTTTTCTCTTGTCTCTCTTCCTCTCTCTCTCTCTTTTTCATAGGAGAGAAATAATGAAGGGAAATTAGCTTCGTATAAAAGTTATTCATAATTTTTTCCTGATCATTTTCATAAGGATTCCTTTGTCTTTAAATTTCTTTCCTACAACATATTTCCTTACCCCAATACTTTGATTTCATAGGGCCTACGTTTTATTACACAAACATCGGATCATTTACTACATACAAAATCCCATATAAAATACATGTACAAAAAGGGAATTATTCCCCATTACTTTTACCATGTAAAACATGTCAAGCCCTACAAGGGACTTCTTTGAAAAGAACCTTTATTTTTCTTATCAGAAAATTATTTTTAAAGTATAATGACATACTCAATACGTAATGTGTCAAAAAAATCCAAAGGACTTTTTTCCCCTACAACCCTGGAAATGAAATTTCAGAAGCTCTTGTTGACTGACGCTGACTGACTAAGAGATTGAGTGAGAAAACTTTAAAAAAAATCATTGGATGATGAAGCTAACTTGGATGATGAGAATGAATCAAGTTTTGAAAAAAAAACTCTCTCTTGAAAAATATATTCATATGTACACATACCTACTCATATGTACATACATAATATGTTGAAGTAAAAAAAAAGTACTCAGAAAATCAACTTTTACTTCTTAAGACGTACGAGTTGGTTTCTCAGAACAAGTGGGAGATGAGAGAAAAGTGACGACAACAGCTTTGCTCTTCTCGCCTTCGGAAATATCTCCAAGTTTCTCTCTCACTCTCACACACTCTTTCCTTCAAACTCAAAAAAGAGAAGTGAGAATGCTTACATGATTTTCTAATGTAAAACTTTCTCCATTTCTCGTTTACTTTTCACTTCCCTACAATTTTCTCTATAAATGTCTAATAGGATTTTATTAATAGTTTAATTGATTTTAATAACTGCGAGAATTTAAAAAAAATAATTGGGATACAAAAAATTAAAGTAAATTTTTCAAAGAATATTAGAAGAGTGAGTGGATGGGGAGAGAAAATCCGAGGGATAGTCTTTGTATTTTCTCTGGAGTAAAAGTTGTTAAGCTTTTTTCCACTCTACTCTGATGACAGAAACATCTAATGGTGTAAGGGTATGGTTTTAATAGAAGTGATCAGGAAAGGACAAGAATGTATGCAAAAGGTTTTTAGAAAGAGAAAAAGGGAGAAGAGACATATACGTATACATTAGCCTGGGAAAAAGTTTCACTTTACTTTCCTCGTTGACTGTTCGTGTGTGGATAGTGAAGCGGGAGAAAAAGTTTCATCCCATCAACTTTTGCATTAATTTTTTCCGAACCACACAGTGAGAGAGAGTGAGTGAGAGAGAAAGAGAAAGAACATATCTATAATATAGTCTTGTATAAAAAGGGGAGCGAGGCTCATCAGTTACCTTTCTAAAGTTTGTCATTATCGAGGTTTAATCTCGTATTAATATTTTAATGGGGGAAAAAGAAGAAAAGAGTCTTGTGGAATTAGTCTGCTCTAGGTGACTGTGATGATCGATGATGCTGCATTAGCATCTCCTTTCACGTCTATCAAATTCATCCTTTACTCACACTCTAGTCTTTTCTCTCTTTAATTCTCCCGCCCTCCCTCCCTCCTCTTCTTCATCTTTTTTTTCTCTCTCCTCCTATGTAACTACATACATTAACCATATGCTTCAACCAATAACTGCCGGAACATCTTGACTCAAGCTAATAAACAGAGACATCCTATATTAATTTTTTCCCTTTCCCTTATATACGTCCTCTCTCTCCACTATTTTTTCCCTACCATGGCACATGAATAAAAATGAGCCGTCAAGCTAAAGCTCCTTTACTTAATGAATTTATTGGTCAAAGAATAATCTTCATCCGTCTTGAATAAAAGAATGTCACTCCAAACAACTTTCAACCTTTTTTTCTAAAAGGGAAAAAGAACTCTTAAAAATTCTAAAATTTTCATTCCTTTTTTCCTCCTCAGATACATGGGCCTTCAATTAGATTGCATGTAGCATAGGAACCTATGTAAGTGCTTGAGTCATTGGTCCAAAGGAAAAAATCTAATTGGCTCAATGGAGAAAGTCGGATTTATTTGTAGAGGCAGAGAGTGCGTGACCAAGTCCTGTAATTCTTGGAGAGAAAGTGAGAGAGAGAGAGAAAAAAAAGAGAAAGAAGTGGTAAAGAAACGACTCTATCTCGCTATAACTAACCAAGGTGGCAGAGGGTCTGAGGACAGGGAATGAAGTCATTGCGTTCTTCTATTCCAGTGAAAGCGGAGAAAGCAATGGACATACTAAAAATACCCTTGTTTTTTCTCTCTATACTTTCTCCTCTACTTTCTCCAAGATTCCCTCCTTAGCGCAAGGTATAATACCACGGGGAAGACAGTCAACTCACATTAGTATAGATTTGAGAGGGTTCTTATACTTGGATGTACAGATATATTTCTGGTAGAATAGAAACTTTGAGGCTTGTTTCAGGTAAAAGGTTTCAACATGAAATGTTGGTTTCTACAACAATTTCCTCTCAACTTGTACTAGCCCAGTTTTACTAGACAAGAATAGAGAGAGAGAGAGAAAGCAAGCTCTGAGGTTATTGACGGACGTGAATGTACCAAAATAACTTTATTTTCTCACAGGATTTCCTATCTGGAGGTTTCCTATCTATTTCTATCTCTTTCTCTGAAATGCTACAACTGCTCTTTTTGTTTTCTCTTTTTACTCCTCCTTCTACGAATTCTACACATCATTGTATGTGTACCTGACAAGTTATATCCATCCTCACATATATAAACCAGGCATTTAGACAACTGTGTAAGATTCCGGTATTTTCAATGAAAGTGTACCAGAGCTTGGGTGAAAGCTTGGGAGAAAGCAAGCTAAAAAAAGGAGCTAGTAATTGTATTGTAGTTTCACTGCATTGGAATAAAGAGGGAAAAGCACACGTTGGAATACAACCTGAAGGGAAATAGTAGCGGCTGATTTGTAATAGAAGGGAAAAAAGCAAAAGCTCATGGAATGGAGCTGGAGGGAAAAATGGTATTTCCGTAATTGATCCATCCTAATCAATGGGTCACAATGGAGAAAACTCAGATATCCTTTGGTTGGTGGTATTTTTTTTATGCTCGTCTCTCTCTCTCTCTCTCTCTCTCCAACTCCAACACACTCCTTTCACTCGATGGACAAATTCATCATCTTTCGGGCGGATGCCTGAGTAGGTCTGAGTGAGCATCTCTCTTTGCTTTTTCCACCCTTCACTGGCTTTTACTCTCCTGAGATCCTCTAGAGTTCCTCATGGCCTTCCTCCTTTCTCTCTCTCTCTCTCTCTCCCTCCGACTTCTGCCTTCCCTCTTTTCTCCATGCTCCTAACCTATTTACCATCTCACCACACATATCCAAATAGATCTTTCTCAATACTGTCACTCATCTAACCTCAGTCTGAGTCAGAACCTCAAACACTTAGGGGTTGGAGGAAAGAGAGAGAGAGAGATAGGACAATGGAGAGAGAAAATAGTAAACAAGTCATATGGCTAAGGGTTATATCAATTCCATCCGTTACTCTTCACATTTATTTAGGACAAGCCTATACCAAAAGAGAAAGACCACTATTCTACACGAGTTTAGCCAAAAGCCTCTCGTGGGAGGTCTGTCTCACATCCTTTCCCTATCTTCATCATTTTCCTACATATACATTCCTTGTCCCATTGTTCCTTCTTCTTCTGTCCCTACAAGTCCAGGCCTCTCTCTCTCCTTCCTTCAAACATCCTCACATTTTCTCCATCACTATTCAATACATTCAATAACTTGCTACTACTTTGAGCTGCACCACTGCTTTCTCCGAACGTCTAACGTTTTTCTTACCCTGTACATACACATACATACATGGAAAAATCCAAAAAAACGCTCCCGTCCATTAAACCAATACAATCCCACTACTATAAAATACATGTGATTTTTTCTGTCTTGGGTGACACCGCCCATGTAAGATAATACGTTGGCAGTTGAACTGGAAACAATAAATATGCACGTATATGCCCTACTTTGACGCAATGATTTCTATAGGCTCAAGTAAGGACACATAAAGTACGTTTCTACGTTAAAGCCCTCGCAATTATACATGTAGTAATGCACTCAGAACAAGGAAAGCATGGGTGTGCATAGACAAGGGCCCGGAGTACAATAATAGGTACATAAGGGACTGGGTGAAAGGATCGACAAGACCGTATAGTTTTCACAACGATTGAGTTGCAAAACTTCCGGAAAGAATAGATGGGCATCCCCAAAAAACCTTATTTTATTGTTTTCTCCAACTTTTTTCCCGTGACACGACATTCTCATGTCCTCGTCTTCTCTTCCCGTACTTCCTCTCTCTCTCCTTACTATCTCCACTATACTTTCAAGGAGGATAGTTGAGAAAAGAAGATACAAAGAGAGAGAGAGAGAGACAGAGAAATCATGATGGAATAATATGAAAAAAAAGCAAAGAGAAAAGATTATGTTGGAGAGAGAGAGAGAGAGAAAGATGGACGTAGTAGGAGTGATAAGGGAGAAATAGACCAAGTCTGGAGGAAATTCCCAAAGAGAAAGGGTTGGCCCATTATATTGTAACAATGTATGGCATAACAATGTATGTAATAACAATATGACAATAGTGAGTAGTGTATTAGGACTAATACGGGGAGTAGTAGTAGTAGAAGAAGAAGAGAGAGAGAGAGATAGAAAATAGAGTCAAGGAAGAGAGAAAGGAAGAAGAGGACTGACTATTTGCTAAGGATAAAAGAAATGGGCAGAGGAGAAAAGTTTTTAGGGGTGTATAAAACGGAAATTTCTCAATATCTTCTCAATACAGACAAAGTGGATTGAAAGAATCTCTTTCTTGTCTCAAGCAAAAATTTTCTCCTTTTTTTTTCCTCGTCCGAAGAAGGAGAGAGAAAGAGAAAAAAATAGAAACCAAATCGGCCAGAAAATTTTCAGGAGAGAGCAAAAACCGTTCCATTTTGTTAAAAGACAAACTTTTCCCTTGGAATGGAGATTGGTCCCTGTACATTGTAACATCACACTCTACTCCAAAGCCAGATGGTTTCCTTCAAGCTTTTTCTCTCTCTCTCTACACGATTCATTGAACCAATTCCCAATAAAGCTACTTACCTAACCCCGTTTCCGGACGTACATTTTGCATTTATTCCCCACATACACTCATACAAATTCACATCACTCTAATATTGTCTTTCTTATTTATTCCTGATCCTTGACTTATTTCCCTGATTCCCTATCTTCTTTTTCTCTTACTCTCCAGCCCGTTTACTTTCTCTCCCTCTTTTCCCAGCCCTCTCTACTTTTTTCCATCACCTTTTTCTCCAACAAGGAAAAAAAACTTACGCTTATCCCAAAGAGGATATCTTTAGTCCAAGAAAATATCCAATGCTGACAGTTATATCTACTTGAAAAAGTCACCCCGTGCATTAACTTTCCCTTTCCCTCAATTTACTCCATTCCTTGTTTCAACTTTCACAACATTTACCTCCCTCACAATTACTTTCTCCTTCCTAGGAGATATAGAAAAACCTTGGAGCATTTACATTTACAGAGGCTCTATGAGAAAATCAAGTATTTAATTGAATGCTCATACGTAGTCTTTTCATAGAAGATCCCACATATGTACGTCCACGTATATTTTTTCCAGCGGATTTTGAACTTTAGGATCATCTCTGTATGTATTTATAATGTAAGTACATGTGTTCATTTTTCGTGTGCATAATAATAGGTTGGTACAATATGTTATGAAATAGGAGCTTTCCCTTGGGTGAAGTTAAGCCCCTTTTAATGCTTCCTTGGGTCCCGTGGAACCTTATATGTTTTGAATATACTATGTATTATGTGTAGCTTTGGATGAGGTATGGATGTTGTGAGAGGAGGATAGGAAAAAATTGAGGGTGTGGAGAAAGCAGTGAAAATGTTGGTTGATTTGACTGGTTCCTTCATGATTAGGCATGTAGAGAGTATTAATTTGTTGTCGGTCCGTGTGTCTATGTGTGTGTTTGCTTGTGTGTGTCAGTGTATGTGTGTTGTTAGAGAAGGGAGAATTGAAGGATTCTTATTAAAAGAGGTAAACGAGTTGGACACGCCGGGAGAAAAAAGATTGCATGTTATTCAAGCATAGAATTAGCCCCGACGGTTTTTCGCCTCGAATAACTAAACCTCAAGTTATTGTACGAGGCCGCCGGAGTTCACATTAAATGCATGTATTTATGTAGGAGGTATTTCCATGTGATAGCTTGCCTAGTACTTGAAAAGAGCCTGGATGCACCAGTTACTACTCCTACGGTATGTATGGGTTCCTGGAGAAAAGACCGGTGAGATACTGGGATTGAGATAGAAAGGAAAAATTACGAGCGAAATTTTTTTTTGTGTTCCTGGTCGCGTGTCTTAAGATGGAAAGAGACGAAATTACACACACCAAAACCTATAATTCCCCCGCGCCAAGGAACTTCTCATCGCTTATAACATTGTTCTTAAAGGTGAACTCTCGTGGTTTTGTCTTCCCCTCAGAAAAAAAAGAATGGCATGTGAGTTCACTCTATCCACGTATGTGTACAAAGCCCAACAATCCTATGTAAGTATGAGAGGTTCGGGAAAAAAGTAAGAAGGACTCAAGCTAATAGCACCGTGCGGTGCTCCACCACCTTTACATATACAAAAAGATAGAGAGCGGAAAAAACGTATATACGCGTGCTTCGCAAACGGTAAATAAAATCTGAAAAGCCTCTATACTTTGGGTACTTTCTTCCAGGTCAGGATCGCATGCTTGGGCGACATATGCTCCATATGCAATATTATAGAGACAATTTACTAATATGTAGGTAGTTATTCTATAATTTCACTTCCCCACCCTTTTACTCTACACACACCTTTCCCTATCCCCGTACATGTATTTACAGTAGGACCCAACCTTCCAATACACCAAAGAAAGTTACCAAGAAAATAACATGGAGCTTAAATGATAGTAGTACTCCGAGCTTGGAGCTAAGAGCACTGTCGCACGTACGAGTCCTCAACTTAGGGTTTGTGACGAGAATTCGAATTCCCTGACATGAAACACATGAGGAGACTCGGACGTCAATATCATATACATATATATGTAGCTCTATGTACTACTCCCATGTACTTTGTCTCTATGCTCTATTGCAGGTCCATTCATTCCTTTACTTGTATGCACATAAGGATACCTGCATTCAAGTAAACACCTATACAAAGGCATTATAGTACATGCACCCACCCATGCATAAGCACAGGTGCCTAAATAAATACATTTCCGTACATAATAAAAAGTCCACGCAGTTCTCTACTTCTCACTACAAATACATGTGAGAACGTAAAGGTAAATGTATCCAGATTAACACATGCTAATACATATACAAAATACATATGTACACCCACGTAAAGAGCAATGCATACAATGGAGCAAGTATTTATGTACATAAAATGTCCATTCATTTTCGAGCAATTCTACGTGAATTGTCCGCACAAGTAAACGTATGTCATCCAAGCAATGATCTGTGAGGTAGCAGTAGCAGTACGGATACGAATCCATATATTTACGTCCCATGTATCCACACGCGTTTAGATAGGGAAGCTAGCTCGGACATTTGGAAAGAGAAAGAGGTCCTTGCAATGGACAGCCTGAGAAAGGTGACCTCATGGTACACATAGAGTGGAGTGGAACGGAAGAGAGAAACTGGAGGGAAAAATGCTCGTAGAACATGAACAACTCATAAAACCACCACCCTGAGATGTAAAAATTAACTCTCACGAAGGTGGTGAATGGTACCGCTCAGATAAATTAAGACACGTACATTTCCCAACCTCCTTTCTCCACAGCAATTCCCGCTGTCTAAATACCTAGCCATGTGTATATGTATATAGTAAAGGCAGACCCACCCTTCAAATACATAGGCCTATTAGTATAGATGTAGATATTTGAAGCTCATATATAAGAGAATAGTCCAGCAGCCACTTCCGTCCCACCGCAATCACTCGACATTTTTCCATGTTCACTCATCAGCCCCACGCAAAGCTTTCTCTTTTTTTACGGATGTGCTCAGAGAAATAAATTCCAAGAGAAGGAGAGAGAGAGAGAGAGAGAGAGAGAGAGAGAAAACTGTGTGAGTGAGATGACGGGAGTTGGTGAACGCAAGTTAATCATCATTCAACTTAGAGCGGGAAAGTTGTTAAGAACGTGAGAAATTGAATTTTTACTGTAATTATTATGGAGTTAGCTTCCAAACCTAAAGTACTAAATGCATATATTTTATCATCCGCAAGGATCCTCCTTGGAATCTTAGCTATCTAAGCTAAAAAGGGAGAGAGAGAGAAGCTAAAGGAGAGAAAATACATGGATGATAGCAGGGAGGGTAGGGAGAGCGAGAGAGAGAGAGAGAGAAGAAAAGAATTTTATGTGAAAAGTCCTCAATGACCAGAAGAAGGGAAGAAATGAACAAATTTCTGAGCATCTTGCAGAATTCCTTGAAAGTCATTATTATGCGATGATGCTGCTGCTCTCTCAGAAATTTATCTGAATACGGCGACATTTCAATAAAATACAAGCATGAGGTTTAACAGGAAACAAGAGGATTGAATTCAATGTGAATCATAGGAAACCCATGAATACACAATGGATGACCAGACAGTTTTTGTGAGTGTAAAACTTTTCCTCTTTGTACGTCGGCCGACGACCATCGAACAGTCAAAAGTATTCATGCAAGCTTGTTGGTTTTCTCTCTCTCTCTCTCTCTTTCTAAAATTCACTCCTTCTTTTCCCCATGTTTCCCAAATTTTCTGACCACGTAATGGATACAAAAGCTAAGGAAAAAAAGGGAGGGAGCCAGGACCCTTCTTTATATAGCCACAGGATAAAATAGGGATGTGATCTGAAGAGAGGAGGGAACCTTACCAAAAGAATGAAGGTGAAAGTTTTTTTTGTGAAGGATATGTAAAGAATTCCATTGCTAGTTTTTTTTGCAAGAGTTGCACAAAATTTGAATCGGAATCATTTCATTCTACAATGTCTGTCTCTTTTTTCTCTTTTCTCCCTTACATTTTCCTCTTGGGATGACCACGAAGAGTAGGAGATACGGGATTATAGAAAAGGTCATCCGTGGAGACCGCGTCATCACTACTCAGGATGACCATCCTCTTTGAATGCAAATATTTTCACATCGAATTGTGTTTGCTGTCTCTCACAAAAAACTTTCCCCAACCATAGAAGCTGAAGAAGTGAGAGAGAGAGAAAAAAAAGAGGAGCTCGTTTCAAGTTATGATTTCCTCAAAGTTTCCTCACCATTCTTCCTTCCTATTTCTCTCTCTCTCCTCTTTCACCGAGAGGAAGATGTCCCCTGAAATTTCAGTTAAATTATGCAACACGACAACCCAATCCGTATTCTTTCTTATGTGTCTCGCATGAATAGTAAACCACATTGATTGATTCTATTATTAGCTTTCTCCCTTCTTCCCAGGGAGAGACGCGTGGAAATTCAAGAGGGAGCTAAAATTTCAAACTGGACTTGAACGAGTCCAACAGCATCATCATGACGTTTCCTGGGAGCTACTGGAAAAACTATGAATAAAACATTGATGAAATTGACAAGGTCCTAGGTGGAGAAATAACAAAATCCTCATATAGTTTTGAATATCAAATTCGAACAAGCCCAGGAAAATTTTTCAGCAGATGTTTCTAACTAAATTGCATAAGAAATATCGCACGTGGAGAGAAAGTGACGTCAGTAAGACAATTATAAATTTCTTTATTTTGCTCAAAGTACCTAAATAGTTTTAATGCTCCACAAAGGGTACCTTTCAAGGAAAAGTATGGTGAGTCAAAAATATTAAAACAGTTAAAGTTGAAGAAAGGGTGGTGATGAGGAAAAAATTAAATAGGAGAAAGCGGTGATAGTGGTGGTAGCAGGGAAAGTGGAGAAAGTGGTGAAAGCAGTGAAAGTTGATAAAAAGTGAAAAAAGTGAAAATAAATGGAATGTTTTAAAATTCTATGCAGCATTTTAAAATTTCATTTTCACCTTCCTCCCCTTAGAGGATTAGCTCTAAAGGGAAAGCAATGGGACTTGTGAGTACAACATGATTACTAATATAAAGTAATGGGAGGCGAGAAAGGATTGGAGGGAATAGCCTGTAAAGTTATCTGGAGGGTATGTTAAGTGCATACACAAGGAAGGTAAACGATCAGAGTAGGAGGAGGAGGAGGGAAAAAGTGTGAGCTCCGTGAGAATTTTTTTTCTTGATGGAAGTAGTAGAAAGTAAGAAAAAGATAGCTGGGTATTACAACTGGATAGGTCGTCTTTGAAAAGCCAAAAAGCTTCCTAAGGGTCTACATGATGTGCTCATTCCGGGTAGTACATGAAGCGGAAATTCCCTCGACGGCCCTTTTCCCTCTCAACCAACAGACTCATCTACGTTCACCATGTGAAATCTGTCCGTCCATCTATTCTCTACTTTCACTTTTACATTACATACATACAAACGGTGATAGCTACCCCAGAAAAATTCTCTCTCCTTCCCACACTCTCCTATACCAAAATTAATTTTTCCCTCTTTCCCTCCTTACACATTACTACACTACCTTTCCTCTACAAACCTTTCTTTACCCAGGAAATCTTTCTACCACTCCAGCTTTCTCCACTGTATTCCTACTACATCTCTTCCTCTGCAGTATTTTTCTGTCCCCACTAACCTTCAATTCCTTGCAATATATAATAGGACAATATACTTTGAACGAGAGAGTTTACCTTCACATTATTTCATCCAACCATTGCATTGCCTTTTTCCTACACGGAACACGAAAAAAAATGAGACTATTGCTTCATTCGGAACATTTCCCTTCCTTTCCCCATTCCATTGTCCCTAACCCTCTCTCTCTCTCTCTCTTGTTGGTTGCCCTCATTTCGAAAGCACTACAAACCTTACATTGCTGCACATTAAATTACGTTACCCCCAACATCCCTCACGTTCTTCCCACAGCTTCCATCAACTTCCCTTACACTCTGAATTCCTCTTTTTCCTCCTTTAGCAAAGCATTACCACACTTGTGTAATACCAAACTAAGCATTGCTCGAACAATAAGCTTTTTCCCTTTTTTTACCCTCCTCCTTAGTATACACATAAATACAGTTATATATGACAAACAAGTATTTTAGTTCTTCCAAGGCAGAGCACAAGTCACACACACAAACACTCTCCCACTCTCATGTTGTATCGGAAAAGTAAACTCTATTGTGTGTCATTACCAGAACGAGAAGAGCATTCCTCCTTTCGGTAGAAACCCAAGGACTTTCTTTCCCTTCCCTTTCTCTCTCTCTCTCTCTCTCATCTACTAAAAGATATGATGAGCTAACTAAACTAAAATTCCTATGTCCAGTCAAGGGAGAGAGACATCCCCAGTTTTTCCCCATATCCATCAAAGGATGCACATTTGAAAAAGAGAAAGAAAAAGTTTTAAAACTTTCTCCTTGCATTCAACCTCTCAAAAGAATCCCGCTACTTTAACGCCTATTCTTGAACTTTATCTCATTATATGCAATATTTTAACTTTCTCCGACGAGAAAGTGCATTCTCATTTGAAACTTAACTGAATTTTATTTTCCTTAACAGAAGCTACGTTTCATGTAAATACATTTCTTCAGAAGCTCAATGTGTATTATTGATATTTACTCATTAAAGGTCTTATTTTCGCCCATGACTAACTTAATATGTATACAAAGAATTGCACACTTTCACCATATGCTTTCCCTCATTTTTCTAGCTTCCTGGTGGCTTCGTTAATAGAGGAATGAAAAAAGGGAAGATAAAATGAAGAGTGAAAGGAGAGGGAAATCAGTGACAAGGAAAACATCGGTGTGATTTGATCCCTTGGTGGTTCACATATGTCCAGAGACAACGTGGAGATGTTTAAAGTGAAAGGTGGCTGGACGTAATGTGTGAGTGTTGTGTGTGTGTGTGTGTGTGAAAAGAGTGAAAATCGAATGAGAGCTAAAGAGAAAGTCCGTGTTGGTCCATGTATTAATTAGGTAATTGGAATCACACACTTGAAAAGATCTATTCAGAGGGGACAAAATCTCTAGACTCAGTGTCATTTTAGGGAACAACATGGGATTAAACGATGAAAGGACAGTTTTGTGTAAAGCTCCTCTTCTTCCTTTTCCCTCATACTCTTTCTCTCTCTCTCTCCACATATTTACAACCAATAGTCTAGAATGCTTCCCATTTCCCCCTATCTTCGAAACATTCTACACACACCTTGGGAAAGCCATAGTATGACATTGTGAATGAATCTTTCCCTTTTATAGAGAAATGTCAGTGTATGTTATGAAGGATACTAGTCAAGGTTTTTCAAACGTTGAATTGACACATTTTGCAATACTTTAATCCATAGGTTTTCCCTTCATAGTTTTGAAAAACCTGAATTGAGTGATTTTCCTTCTGTCCAGAGAGTGAGAGAAAGAGAGAGAGAGAGTGAAAGAGAAAAACTCTCGATAAAAGTCATCGTACTCTACCCCAAACCCCCACCATGTATCTGCCCAAAGAAGAAAATATAGAGGAAAGCATATGTAATCTAAACACGCAGAGAAATGAAAGAGAGAGAGAGAGAGAGAGAGAGGAAAAAGGAATCCCCCGAAAAAATCTTGTCAGGCAAAGAAAATAATGTCCCTTGACTTTTATACAACCTCTCGTGAGAATTGCCAAAATCCCAATGTTCCTATACATGGCAAACTTTCTTTTACAAACTTTTTAGTTTACCTATTGCACGTAAGGCAGTGTGATGTGTCACATATATCTACTGGAAAAGAACCTATTACTAACAGGGAGAAGTGAGAGAGAGAGAGAGAGAAAAAAAGAGGCTTTAAAACCCGAATCTTTTTTCCTTTCTCTATCTTTACATTTCCATTCACTATTAACTTTGCCTCATTCCATCAAATGCTCCTACCCCTTTTTTATAGTATTTAAATAGAGAGAAAGCCCCACTGTCCAAATATATAAAATATTTTTATTTACAAAGATGTCCCCATCTTAAAATTCTATTTATCCTTGGTTCAGCAGCCTACACCTTCCGAGTAGGACTTTGTTGTTGGTCGTTAATGTCAATGAATCAATATTATATGAGGGTTATATTTTTTCTTGGGGCATGTTTTTCTCCTTCTCCTTGGATCCTTCTACTACTTCTCTCAATTAAGCTCCTATTGCCTTTTCTCCTTTATTATTTTCCAAGGAATATCAAGGTCGTAATTCTTCTTCTTCAGCTTCCTCCAATACACTTTTTTTATACATTTCCCCCAGGCAAGTTCAACTTCCAATTTTATCCTTAAAGGAAATGCAACTTTCAGCCAAGTATATCTTATTTCAATTTTTCTGGATTTCTCCTATAAACTTTTAGATACGATTTTGATAGCTATTTTAAGAAATCCATTAAATAGAATATTAAAATGTAGGAAAATTTTTGTGGTAGATTAAAAATTATGTTCTCTTCCAATTCTTTCCCTCATGACCGTGAGAATTTAATTTTGTGAGGTGTGTTCTGGGTGAATTATCCCCGCTATAGAGTGATGCGTAAGTGGTATGGGGGAAAGCAAGATGCAAGTAAGAAAAGGGTTGGAATCAAAAAGTTAAGGGTTGACTAAAGTTTTGGATTTGGATATAAATTTCTTGAAAGCTTGTTCAAGTATTTAGAAAAGTGTATGGATTTATACAGGGTTAGAGGGAGAGAAAATGAAAGTGATGTGGAGTCAGATTTACCAATCGCATCATCTTATAAAAAGGATAGTTGAAGGGAGTAAAAGAGGAGAGAGAGAGAGAAAACATAGCTAAGGACGTCACTACTACTTAGATAACTTACGTGCATGACATGACAAGCCTTCATAGGAGTAAAAAGGAGAGAGAGAGAGAGAGAGGAAAAATAGAGAGAAAAGTTTAACGAAATGATTAATATCCTTACGTTAAAAAAACTGGGATTTTTCCTTGAGCTTCCGGCGAAAATATATGGATGGAAGAGCATTGTAGAGGAGAAAGTAAGGAAAGGGTGAAAGATAGGTATTTAAAAGACGATATTTTTTTTATCCCTCAACCCATACATATATTAGCCTTTCAAAAAAAATTGTAGCTATACATGTCTGGATTGCTAACTACCATGAAGGTTTTCAGAGGATTCTAGTTTTGGAAACTACCGCATATCACCCGTAGTTAGGGTAGTATCTCAACTCGTTAAATTTAAGTGTCGTTACTATGTTTACACACGTACTAACTGCCAGGCCAAACCAGGGGAAACGTGTAAAAACCATTTCTCAGGATTTCTCACTCTCTCTCTCTCTCTCGTCTTCACTCTTCAACCCATACCCATCTCTTGTATTTAAGTACATATATTGTTGCTCCTCTGATTTATTCTGATACATCTTTCTCTCTATCTCTCTTCACCTATGAGCATATGATGAGTTTACTCAACTTCTAATTCAACTTTAATTTTTTCAACTTCATGATTTTCTCTCACGACTTTCTCTCCCTCATAACTTTTTCAAACTTTCAACTCTCAGCTTTTTTCTACCCTAAAAAATACTTTCCAATTTCTCACTACTAAAAATTAAATTATCAAAAATATCCACGACTCATCCCTTCCCAAATCTTGCTTTCTCCAAATTCAAACCCAATCTAACTAAATAAATTCACTAATTATTCTCAACTTTCACTTTAATTTTTTTAAACTTTCTCTTTTACAAAAAATTTATTCACTTCCACCCAAATGAATTTTTTAAAATTTCAAATTTGCTAAAAATCGCATATATAATTCATCACACGGAGAAAGTAACTTTCACCAAGGCGTGAAAACTTTCATGGAGAAAACAGAGTCCTTAAAAATATTATGTAAATGGGTAATATTTTAAAATTCCCTTACCTGCATTTGAGGCCCGAGAGCCTGGAAAGAGATGAAAGAGGACGGTGAAAGTAAATACAAAGGGAAAGGTGGTCAATGACATCAACTGTTGTAAGCCATTTCATTGAAAATTCAGTGGCAATTGAAAATTGAAAAATATTCAAAAGAGCCTCCCTCTCAACACAGTTCTCACGTAGACCCTTTCCTTGAATATTAACCTACCAAATGGCTAAGCCACTGCTATTTCTAGTGGCTTCGTGGTTCTTGGAAATGGTAAAAAATGGTTTCCACAAAATTTACGATCACATTGTAACCGTATATATAAGAAGGTTTGTAGAAGTAGTTTCTCTAGGAAAAAGGGAATTTACCCCTGAATTTGCCCAACGTTATGTGCAGAAAGAGTTAAGGAAAGAAATAGAGAAAGAGAGAGAGAAAAAAGCGAGAGAGTAAAGAAGTGCGAGAGAGAGAGAAAAGGGAATGAACAACCCGCACCGCATGTAGACACACATAGAAATGTAGAGAATGAGAGAGAGAGAGAGGGTAGAAAAAGAGGAAAAAGATGTATAGTGTGGTGAGTAGATTTGAGTAAGGGATGCATCATCATTTCGTATGTAGTAGCATGGGCTAAAGTACCATCCTGAGCATTTCCCATTCATCTCAGGTTCTCCCGTTGACTTCAGTACTCTCTTTTTCACTCAACCTTTTTTCCCTTCAAGAACACACGGACACATATTCAAACACCTTTTTTGCATGAACGTTTTTTTCTCCTCTTTTTTTTCTCTCTCTCTCTCTCACTCATTCTTACTATTTGACTACGAACACCTTTTTCCTTTTGGAAAGACCACAGACCTTTCCTTTCTTGAATTTTTTTACACACCTTTTTTGCATATTTGAAATCGACAAGTCCTTTCTTTTTCCACCACACAACCTCACCGCTATTTCAACACCTGCTTCATAATATCGACTCCGTATTCATATGAGAACTTCCACTCGCCCTCCATTCCCACCATTTTACACACTACTTTTGCGAAATAAATTCCACTCTCTAACCTCCAAAAGGAACATAAGACCCATACTTTCCCCACACCACTCCTCTCCCTATAAGACTCCCTTCCATAAATACCTATACAATCAGCCTCGGCTATTCCTTCCTATTTTACCGCAGTCTTCCTGGAATAGGAAAAACAGTTTACAGCATTTGCTTAAAAACCTTTCAAGGATCTCCAAGTCATATACCACTTAAGTAGCTAAACCTTAAGCAGGTACATAAAATAGGACTTTCTCCCATACTATATATATATGTTATGTAAACATCTACATGTACCCATAGTTCCTATAAACTCTACTAAAGGTGGTAGGTCCATGGACCACAAAAAATGTAGAAAACTTTCTTGGACTTTCTCTCTCTCTCTCTCTCTCTCTCTCTCTCACTTTCTCCTTTCCTTTTGCACTCCCTGGGAACTTTTTAACTGTACAAATGCCTTCAAGTCATGTCGTGAATACATTTCAAAGTTTCCCGAAGGGCTCCTCTTCCTCTACATTCCAACACATGCCTCTTGTTACTTCCTCCTCCATGGATCCCTCTCCCGACCCGATGAGAGGGAGAAAAGAGGAAAAAATCCCAGAACCCTTCTTCATTCAAGCTCTGTATATTAGCAAGACTATATTAGCCTAAGTTTTTTACCCGAGCCCTCCAACTTTCTCCGCTTTCACTGCTTTCACCTTTGCTTTCACTTTTACTTCCCCATTGTCAAAATCCATCTGGATGATTAAATGTCCTTTGAAGGGGTTAATACGTAGCTGGAGCTACAGCTAACGTTAAAAAATGTTTTGGGGAGAAAGTCACTAGATTTTGCAAGGGGGTAAAAAGGTATTAATTTACAAGTAGGTCTCTTCTCTGGACTGTTCATCATGTGAAAATGTGTTTTTGTGGTTGTGAGAGTAAACTTAGAGAGAGAGAGAGAGAGGGACAGAGAAAGGAGGTGTAATAGTAAGACACCGTGTAAAGGATGGGGCTTGAAGCAGCTGTTACGCCCTCACATAACTACAGAGGTTGCTCCTCTCAACAGTCGAAAAAGACATTATATTAAAATTTATAAATAAAATAAATTAATTCGAACACAGACTGCCTGGATAACCCCCGTATGAAAAGTGTACATGGAATGGATAGTGTCGTCGCTCTTTTCCACAATTCATTTCTTCTCAGCTTTCTCTCTCTCTCTCTCTCTCTCTCTCTCTCTCTCTCTCATGTTCTTATTATTGTTTGTTCGTGGATATAGATATGAAGTAAGTTTGTTTCTCTGGTTCTAACACAGAGAGAGATAATGAAAAGCTTCTATAGTTATTTTCTGTCCTTACAATCTTGTTAGGGACAGAGAATTATGCAACATTTAGAGAAACACTGAGAGAGTAACATCGAGAGAGAGAGAGAGAGTTGAGAGAAAACTATTTAAGCATCACAAAATAACAACCCTTGCTCTGGGTTCAAGCTTTTGCCTTATGTCATTCTTAATTTGAACATTTCATAGTATCAAATAACATATTGCTGAGGAAAAACCGAACTGTTGCAAATAATATGAATATTCCAACTTTCTCTCAAGTCTGTGAGAAAAGTCAAGAAGAAAAGTTTCTCGGGAGAGAGCAATGGCTTGGGTGGGTGATGGTGGTATTTAGTCAAATTCCCCACTAACTTTCCTTTCAAGAGAGAGAGAGAGAGAAGGAAATATTTTGGAAAATAATGAGTGTACAAGATTTGGAAATTTCTCTCTTCCTATAAACAATTTCCCCTACATTCCATCCTAATAATTTAATGTTTCTACTACGAGGCAAGAGAAAATGTACTATGAGATGGATCTGCTTTCCCATGATAGTCTATTCTTGAGCAATTTATACTAGAGTAATTTTAATAAGAGTGGAGAAAACTCCATCATTATGTCGACAGAGACTGGTTGCCCGTTTGGAGAAATATTTTTGAGGGAAGGGCTAGAATGAGCTTAGTTTTCGAGGGAGAATTTTGTAAGGGTGGGAGAGAAAGTATGAGAGAAAGTCCAAATGCAAGAAATAATAAATAATGATTCCATAGGCTATGACTGGTTCACGCTAGTTTTACTTTTTATAGCCATTTATTTTATGAGATGCACATCTGATATGTGAGGGCTGGCTCCGTCTCTTACCCTGTCACTCAATCTGCCTTGGTCATAGTTAATAATCGTTAAACTGCACTAGACTTTATTTCCTTTTCTCTCCACCATCTCACTTTTCCCAAGGCTTTTCTCTTTCTCTCTCTCTCTCTCTCTCTCTCTTATGAAGAAATTCATCCTATAAATGCTTTCGTATTTTCTCCTATTTCCAACTACTTTCTCCTATAAAAACCTCCTCCTCCTCACCATTTCTATAGTAGTTTTCCTTTTGAGTATTATAGAAATTTGTATTTATGTTCAGGAAGAACGAGCATTTTGACTAGTGAGAAAGTGCAATATATATTGAGATTGAAGAAAAGCAAATGAGCCTAGAAATTTTAGTATCGGACCAAATGTTCATCTTGATGCCATATTGGCTCATGACTTGATTGTCTTGGCTTATTTATTCCAATCCTTTTATGAATATCAATTCTCACACCCTTCTCTCTTCTATCATAAGGACTTTCTCCACTTTCTCCATATCCTCCTTCTATCTCCACTCCTTTCCCTACTATCAATTTTTAAAATACTTGAAAATAAAAATACTAAGCTATTTCAGTACTCGGAGAGAAAAACAACAGCTTGTGTATTATACTATGGTGAACCCTCCAAGATGATAATATTTTGTAGTAGGAAAAAAATTTGTATTGAGAATACATCTCTAGTTTTGAATTGTAAGCAGAAAATCATGGATGCTGTATGTGAGTAGTAAAAAAAAGCTAGAGAAAAACAAGCTGTTCCGCTGCGTCATCCCTCTGGGCCTCAATGTATAGTCTCATGTTGGGGAGGGTAGTTCCTACAAGCTTTCTCACTTTCTATTGTTTCTCCTCTTATATGAAGTGCTTATCTTATTCACATTCCTATAGCCAACCTGATTTTACTGCTTATACTTGGCAGCTACAGATCAGTGTAAATAGAATAAAAAATTCTCTGCACGTATAACAAGTAACAAGATCCTCCATGAAATGAGCCTTTTTTATTGTATAAATCAACTTCTCTAGTACTCAACAACTCTTATACACTTTCTCTTTTCTCCCTTTCTACAAAAAAACCAAGAAGAAAACATGTGTCAGATGTCAAATCACTTTCACATTTAAGCATTGTAATTCAATTGGGAAAAAATGACGACTTTCTCCTTAACAATATAATTTCAATTGAAAACAGTGAAATAAAAATTTTCTAATACTTTCTTTTTACTTTCTCCCCTTAATTTCACCCCTTACTTAAAAGGGATGAAGTTAATGGTCATTGGAATACTAATTAATTTGCATTTGTTCAATGTGATCAAAAGTTCTTGAAGAATTCCCAAAGTCAGAGAAAGTCCTTCATAAGATTGAAATGACTCATTGTACCCCGGAAAGCCGAAGGAGAAAGCTCGCTCCTTTCTCCTTCGGCTTTCACCCCCTCCAAAGTTTTACTTCGTTCCTTCCCCCGCTCATATAACTTTTAAAGTACTTACCTTCACTAAACCACACTACAATGTTTTCTTGATAGAATGAACCAGTTTCTTGAGTTTTTCTAGTTTATAATTCGATGAAGGATGGAATTTTCACTCGACTGTCCTTTTTCACACTTGTGCAAACTTCTCGGGGTAATGTAACATTCTCAAGCGTTCCTTTTTAGTTTTTCATTTTAAATCCTTCTGAGGATGCACGTTAGGATATTTTCCGTATCTTAACGTCTGCATTTATCATACGTGCAGAGATCAAGTTGTTCGATAAAGTATATTATAAGCCAATAAATTTCTCAACTTTGTTTTTCTCAAACTGTGGAGCACCGCATGAAAATGTTGTTTTGAGAATTTTATTCAAGGTATTTTTTTGTTTGAGAAATTCTTTCAATGTTAAGTAAAGGTGGTGAAAACTTGTGTGATTGCGGCAAGAATCCACGCCAGCATGATTTCCTTGTTGTTAGTCTCGGATGAGAGAGAGAGAGAGAAAAAGGAGATAGAAGGGAGAAAAGAGCACTGGCGTTTTTTCCTATATGTGGAGAGACTGAGAGAGCTTTCTCAAATGGGGGTTGTTTCTCAGAGGCAAAAGGTGGTTGTTACTGTGTAGCGGAGAGAGCGTGCGATTTCTCTACTTGCGGCACGTACCACGTCCAGAACGTGAATACTGCTTGAATAAGGGGGAAGCTCAGCTCTTAACTCAACATGTTGGAGAAGTCTGGTTTGGGGAGGCTTTTTACTCTGCGTCTTGCTCTCTCCAAATATCTTGCTCTCTCTCTTGCTACCCCAAAAGCTTTCCCTTTGGTGGTGGTTACATTCGTTCGTTCCTTTGCGTCCTGGTGGTGGTGGTGGTGGAAGAGGAGAGGAAAGGGAGAGAAAATGAAGATGCTGGGAGATAAAAGGATTCCCTTGGAGACATCTCTCCCAACAATGCATCATACAGTACAACAATACCTTGTCAGTTTGGGCTAGTGTGAAGCTCGTGGATCCTATACGTAGGAATATATCTTCAAATCAACCTAATTTTTTTCAAAGTTATATTTCCTTGCTTTCTTCCCTTTCTCTCACTCTATGGCTCTCTCTCTCTCTCTCGCTCATGACTATGGCTCATGAATTTTCAAGCAATTTATTAGCATGATTTAAACCACTGAGCTTGGCCTTCCCTGTCCTTAAATATATATTGCTATATTCACATTATCATTATATTAACTTGTCATCATTTTATCTCCCAAATGCTTTCACAACTTTTTTCCCTTCAACTCACCTGCATAATAATACATTCTTCTTTCTCTATCTCAGGCTTTTTATTTTTCTATTTTAGTTTTACTTTATGTCTTTGCTCCGTCCAGCTTTCTCTCTATTTTGTCAAAACAATATTATTACTTTCTTCAATTTCAATCTTTCTCTCTACTTGTACTTTTCTCCCAATATTTTCTCCTTTCATTTTTAGCCCCATAAAGTCTCACGACTGTTTGGATTTTCTCCAATACTGAAAATGTAGCACTAACTTATTTGCAGTTTTCACTATACATCCTTTTCTCTTATGATGTTTTCTATTGAGCTAGATACAACTTTTTCCTTTGTTACTAATTGGTGTGCTGTATTTCAAGAAGGATTAAATCTTTAAAATCGTTTTTTGAAAAATATTTTGTTGTACATACCAAAATTACAAGAGTAATACCCAGAAAAACAGGTGAGTCTCTTATCGGTGGCAATTTGTCATGATAATAATATGATTTTTTAGTAGAAATATGTTTTCTGTTCTGTCTAATGGCCGTTCTGAATGAGAATTTGAGTGAAATTGGGATGAACTTGGAGGAGTGAGGAGATTTGATTCATTGTGAAGAGATTTGTAGGGCTGGAGAAAGCTGGAGAAATTTTTTCAGAAGAAGGTTGAGACGAGGGTGAAAGCTCAAGAGATGAATTGAAAGGTGAGTGGATTTTCCAGGTGACATTTAGTACCTTTACTCTACCCGTGTGAGTTGACCATCAATCAAAAAGGTGAGGGTGGAGGGGAGAGAGAGAGATTGAGAGTAAGGGAAGATGTAGTAAATTGTTGATACTTGTCAATCCAGGACGAAATTGTTGGGTGACACGAGAGTGACTGAGACTTTAGGGACTTTGTAACCTCTAGCTTGTTTTTTCGCCCTTGTCTTTCTCACTCTCCGAGTGTCTTATACAATTTTTCTTCCACATTTCTCATGCACTATGATCCTATATATGTTTTTTCTCTTTCTCGTTTTCTCTCTCTCTCTCTCCCTTTTCGGCTCTCAAATGGAAAATCCTCCGAGGTTTCCTTCCCAAATGCTGAAAGACAAGAAAGGAAAGGTGGTGAAGAAAGGGAAGAGTCAGACCATGTTCCTACTTTGTACTTTCCTCCTTGACTGAACACATACACGTAGTAGGTCTCACATGTGGAAGTATATTTGTTGGGCTTTTATTCCTCCGTGATTGCAGGAACATTTTTTCCCCATTCCAACGTACATAGTCTATCCATTCCTATATACATGTTCCGGGACGAAAGAGAACAAACGGGAATTTCTCCCAAGGTGTAACTTACCAAGAGTACATGCCAATGTTTTTTTCACTCAACTTCACTTTCCTTTCCATCTTGCCCTTATTTCTATTTGGAACATCTACATTATAATGTAATGCTATATACACATAAAGGAAGCTTAGACGCTTCAAAAAGTTGGAATTTTTCTCGGAATTCTTCCACATTTGAATTTGTTTCCTCTTTATAAATTCCTTTTGGTATGAAATTTTTTTTCACTTTTCTCTCTTTCCTTGCCATTATTTTCCTTTTAAATGAATTTTCCCTTTCCAAGCCCATGCAATAATTATTATTAAAAATCAAGTTTTGTTGCTCCTGTACCGCGTCCAGTCAAGTCCCTTAAGTTTTGTGCGCTATTCGTACTCATCCAACGCGATTCAATAATGTTATAAATAGTGGAATAGATAATGCGGGAGGAAGGGAACTCACTTTATGTATATCTACTTGAATGAAAAAATCTAGGATTTGTGGATACTTTGCCTATGAAGAATATACATATATTTACAAAGGAAAAGAAATCAACCCTCGCGAAAATTGATGCAAGTTATTTTGGGATATATAAAAATTATATACAGCCATTACAAATAAATGTGGATATTTTTTGTAGGTAAGTTAGAGTTATATTTGTTGGATTTTTCCATTCGTGGGTAAAAATGTATGTGAAAATAGAAATGAAAGAGAAAAGGTGGAGGAAGGAAAAGAGGTAACACTCCCTGACATGTACGACGTCGGGGAAAGTCTACGTCAGGATTCATTGCATGCATGGCTCGAAGAGAGAGAGAGAGAGAGAGAGAGGAAAAAGGAATTGGGCTGTTTTCATACCTTGCCATTAAAGGATAGTCTAACTGACTACGAGTCAGTAACTCGTACGGTGGTAGTCTATTCAACAAATAAAATTCCTCCTGAGGCACGCAAAAAATTGGACAAAACTTTTGAAAACTTTTTTTACTCCAGATTTTTCAGCAAAGGACTGTAAAAAAGGAATGTGTTCTTATATATAGATGGGAATATATCTATGGCTTGGCTTGCTCTTGTCGACGTCCCAGTCAACATCGACGTCTTTTCACCCTTACGTCCTATAATTTCTTACACTTTCCCTCTCTCTCTCTCTCTCTCTCTCTCTCTCTTCTGGCATCTCCCTCAATGTCGTTCGGCAATAAGATGCATGTCAGGTCTACCTATAAATCTAGACTTTTTTCTATGTGAAATTCTTCATGCATGTCATACAGATGAATCCATTGAAATTATTTCCAACTTATTTATTATCACTCGCTGTTTCTCTAGTTTCACTGTCTGCTTTTACCACTTTCTCTCCTTTCCCACCATTTTCAATTTTACTCCTCTCTCCATCCTACGTATTTTCCACTCTAAACACTATCTCCACTTTCACTCTGCTTTCTCCACTTTCACTCTACTTTCTTCAATTTCTCCTCCATCATTTTTATACGCTTTCTCCGAATTTTCTATCTCAATGATTTTTCTACCCTTATCTAGAAAATCTCTAATAGAGGATCGCACTGACCATGACCATAAAGTTTGATATCGATTGCTATGCCATTAAAAGAATTCCTTTTAAAATGCAAACAAGTTTTTTAGACTCTTCTTTTGAAATCGATGACATTCTAAAAGCAAATCTGCTAAAGTTGCGGAACAATATTACTTTTCAGGCTTACATTCCCCGGAATATAAGTATTGGACATTCTATGAGAAGGTATATTTTCATAAATGTGTATAGATATATTTGTAGTGCAAGTGATTTAGGAAGCTCACCATGTACTTGAGAGTTAACCTTCGCCCAAGTACAAAAAAAAACTGAGAGTAGGGAAAGTATAGGAGTGGTAGCTGTAGTAGGAGCAATCGAGGTGTAATGCAAGGGTGGAGAAAGTATTAGAAAAAAAAGAATGTGTGTATGTGGTAGTATATACAATTGGGAAAAGTTTTTATCTTGTCTGGTTAGGGACTGAAACTTGATCATGGGTTTTAAGCTTACGTTAGCTGAATTGTTAGCACTATAGGAGCATTTCTTATCTAGAGAATTGGGATGGCGCCGCCCGGAACAACATATCAGAATATAAGGTGGTTTTTTTCTTCTTCCCTTTTATTTTTTATACATAAATTTCTCTTTTACTTCTTGTTTTCTAGTAACTTGAAGAGGTCGACAAATTCTGCCTTGTTGATGTGCTATAGGGCGATTTTTGTCCCAGATAACGCCTGTGAAAATATACACCGTTAAACCGAAATACTTTTTTTTTCTTTCTCCCCGAGACCTCCTCCCTTTTTATCAACCTTGTTACGCTCCCAATGAAGATTTACTACCGACACGGCAAAGGTAGCAGGACTTTTGCTTGAATCTTTATCTCATTTTTATCTCGCTTTCATTCCATCATTAACCCCAGATATTCCCTTCTCTAAAGATAATGTTACCCCCAAAAAACTATTCCTACCTACGTTTACCACGTATCTCCCAAAAAGTAGTATAAAGATATGCATGGGCCTTGTGTATCATTAGAAAAATTTTATCGTCAAGATTAGGGACTTTCAAGGAGTAGCTTCCTTCATACAATAGGAATCCCCAGCCTTTTCCTACGTCTTATTTTTTAAAGTCAAGCGCCTGGGAGAGCGTCAAATATATGGAAGTGCATAGCTTTGTCATAGGATTCTACAAGAAGGGCAAAGATCATGACAATGGGGAGCGTAGTATAAGTGACTCACGTCCGGAAACATGAAGGAACTAAGACCATTGTAAGGCTAGAAGAATATGAGTGTCTCATCTTCGCCGGACTCCCAAATGGATCTCACACAATGAATGAATTCTCGCACAAAAGAAGCACGGCCAGATTTTATTTAATTAAGTCATAATGCAATCTCCCTACAATGCACACCCTCACTTACATACATTCTCACAACTTAACTTAAATATGTAAATACACTTTTCCTAATACCTCATTCACCCCATACTTTACTATACATAACACATAGTAGTAAGCGCAAATGCATATGAAATCCAAGGCTTCAAGCACAGCTCCGCCTCAACAAAATGTCAATCTCTAAATATTTAGACCATACAGAAACTTATTAGCAAAAAAAACTTTCTCCCTTCCTTCTAAGCTTCTACCCTTATACCTGTATTGAAAACGTGCAGAGCCTTATGGCTAAAGTCTTATTAACCCTTTAGAAATGAATTCACTAGGACATTTAAATTCAGCCCAGTTTCTCTAAACAACCACATTGGAAAGGGTGAAAGGTCTAAGAATACGATAATAGTACATAAATGCCTACACATAGTGGGTAGCCAAGACTGTGTATGAGTAGCTGCTGACGTTCCAACTGAGCTTCTAGGAATTGTGAGGAGATTTGAATAGGCTTGTAACGAGGGGTAGTAATGCTCGGTAAAGGTGGAGATTTGAATGGGACGAAGACATTAAATCATGGAAATAATGAATGTGAACCTTGGCCATTGGCTTGGGACTGAAGGAG
This sequence comes from Spatulosminthurus flaviceps, assembly GCA_034693705.1. NCBI lineage: Eukaryota > Metazoa > Arthropoda > Collembola > Symphypleona > Sminthuridae > Spatulosminthurus > Spatulosminthurus flaviceps. The sequence goes on along the minus strand of JAQFXU010000471.1, from coordinate 11,408 downwards.
CTTTTAAGAAAATCTGCATACTTAAGGGCTACTACCAAATACTCGCCTCTCCGTGCACATGAATCAGTTTGTGCAAACCTATATGAGATTTTCAACCCTATTCAAGATAGAGGGAAGGAGGACAGTTGAAGAAAATGCTATGAGGGAATGTACGTCCATTCCCATTAGTATTTGAGGTATGTGTCTGTGTACGTGTATGTGTGTGTATGTGAGAGGAGAAGAAAGCAATGTAATGTGGGCAGAGGGTCGTGTTGGTATTTCTATCCTTTGGTTTTGTATATAGTAGCCTTGGTAGTAGACAGCAAGTAAGTAAGTAAGTAAAAGCAAAAGGAAGCAAGCCTTTCTCTCTCTCTCTCCACTTTCCAAATCTTAATTACTGGCGTGTTAATGTGGCGGGCGTTCGCGTCAAAAACACGCTTCCCATTTCTAAACGAAGCCCTGTGAAAATCACATCTTTCACTCCAGTCGCCGGCGAACACCAAAGACCCCCACGGACTCATTTTCTCCCGCGTGTAGTTCCGTTTCTCTCTGCTCCAATTCATACATAAAAACCTTTAGGATTGGATATAGCATAAGAAAATACATGGAAGGGGTTCCTCTATGAGAACGTCTATAGTAAAAGTATAGCTAACTCGGGAAATGCAAGTATCCTTCTCAAACTGATTCAGTGTAGGCAAAGTAGTTCCACACACTTGAGTGACTGGGAGAGGAGAGAGAGAGTAGCCACTCTCCCTCCCATACAATTCTCATTGGGGAAGAAAAGTAACATACGTAGAGCCACCTCAAATGTTTGGTAATAAAAATTCACTATTCAATTCAAACTATTGCCCTTGCTCTATATTCTCTCCGTACTACTGCTTCGTCTTCCTCAGCAAAGAATCATTTAAATCCGAAGTCATTATTCCATTGCCAATAATGTGCCTTCACTTCTTAATCTCTCTTTTACTTTCTCTCTCTCTCTCTCTCATTCTAACCAAGCGGTAGCGGATGGGTAATCAGGACTTATTAGGAGTCATACACCCATAGATTTCATATAGTAGTGCTTAGGAATTGCGTATATTGCACGCTTGAAATCTATATTGTATTACTCTACTGGAATTTCCTTTCATTTAATCACTTTCATTTCCATTTTCATTAGTTAAACCCGTCATGGCAATTATTAATTTTCTTCTATTTCCCCAACACACATAACTTTGTTGCCTCACTTTAATCAGGAGAATAATTCAATGTTTTATAGCTTCCTCTTTCATTCTTCTCTCTTGTCCAATAGGTTCTTCCCCAAAATACAAGTTTCCATTTAAGATAAATACACACTTTGGGATTTTACCAATGGTGCTCTATTTTTCTCACTCATTTGATCATTCATGCAAAAACGTACTACCTCATCCATTAAGGAGCAAATCTGAATTGAATTCATCACCACTAATGGAAAAATCGACGGTAACACGATTGATATTAATAATAAACTTAATAAATATGAAGACGAAATTAATGGACTATGGAGCAGTGTAGAAAATCGGGAAATTCAAGAACGAAAAAAACTACATTATAATAAGAGACCAAAGAAGAACAAACTTCTCAATAGGATTTTTTAACCATTCTATGCAATCTGATCAGACACCAGGTCTATGATTGAAATCACTGCTGGAGAATCGGTTTGAGGTGAAATTACATACTTTTACTGCGAAGGAGTGGCATCCTTGCTACCTCCTAACCACGCGCTTATTTGAATATTTAAATGCTAAGTATTTCCAGCCTTCCTACGACTCACTGATGGGCAGCCTTACGAGGCATTGAGATCATACCTCAGCTTCACCCTGAGCCTTACAGGGTGATGGCGAGAACTTATTGCCTCCCCCATATGAGGTGAGGGAAGTTTGTGTTTAGTACAATATTGATTCGTATATTGTCATTTATTTAAGAAGGAGCATTCATTCTTTGTAGAAACACTTATGAAATTCCGAATTTCAAGAGATGTTGTTCCTGACATAGTATCGATAGTTCTAAAACATGGCGCAATGATTTGTAACCATCATTTGTACACCAAAAGTTAATCATGAACAATAATTATTGTAAAACACGAATTCAAATATTTAAACATTGTAAATATGTAGTATACTGAGTCATTTCGGCTACTTCCGATGGGAAGCAGTTACAATAAAGTCTTTATATATTTTGTTAAAATTAGAATACGCATTAGTTAGCACTCGAGAGTTTTTCGGATTCAAGATAGACTCCATTTGAATTTCAGCCTAGGCATAGAATGTGGGTTAGAAAATTTAGTTTTGTGTAAAATTGTACGCCGGTAATTGTTCCATCATTGCGCTAATAGGGAATTGGTTTTGGATTTTTAAATATTTCATTAAAAACAATCTGGGTTAATACTCCCGTTCATACCCGAAGGTCTTACAGAGTTGTCAATCATCTTAAGCCTTTATTCAATTCCGTCACAAAGTTTCAATGGTTAACCCTATCTATGAGGAATCCTCGTACAAGCGGTATTAAGTCTGAGTGGTCATGGGAAAAACCCAGTGGGAAAAAACCCCTTTCCTTAAGCTAAATTACAAACCACCCCCGGATTCGAACCCGGCCACGACTCAGACAACCCTCGATTAAACTCGAGCCCTGGCCGCTGCGCAGCAGGGGGCTTGTCTAAATCTTTTATTGTCAGAACAATCCAGTGTGTGGCATCCACGATCAAGGCTGATAAGGTTTTAATCAATCAGGTAGACACTTCAGCAAATTTTAAATACCGCACGTGCAGAGTGGCTTAGAAATAGGCAATCTAGAGTCGAGTAATTTGTAGCTCAGAATATTAAAATACTTTTTCTGAAGAAATAATTCAGGTGTCACGGGCTTGGTATAATTGATTGACAGACAAATATAAAACATGTAGATTCATATTGTCGTAAATCTAAATTAGAAAGCACACATTATTTGGATATGGCTATAAATGCAGCTAAGAAAACTAATGAATTGTTAGAGCAAACTAGAATAGGATTAGTTTCAGCGATACCTACGAGTAGTCTCAGCATCATGCTCCAGATAAATTTATGTATTTATTATATGGCATTTTGAACGGTGATATGCACTGGTGGAATGATAATACTATAAATCCTATGTTGACTGGGGAGGCATTAGAGGAGGAAACCGTATTTGCTAATAAGTTTGATGTTTTCCTAGTTAGTCAGCTTGGGTCCAGGTTGGATAAGTTATAAGTTGATCGTGGTTTTCGTTTAAGTATTTACCTCTTTTCAAGTGGTTTCCTGATCAGGAAAACCCAAAATCAGGGAGCTTGATAGCTGCATGTGAAGAAGCTTTGAGGGTTTTGCATAAAAAGCGAAAGTAATACACTTTCCACCTTCACCTAAAAATGTTAGTTCTCGTTTCAAATCAATGTTAGAATTAATTATAATTTCTCGTATTTTGTTTCTATGCCTAGCCGAGCTAGTTGAGCAACGTTTTTGCTTTCGCAAGGTGGGGAGCCTTTGTAATATGGATGTAAATGTGAGGACCGTTTGCAATGGCATTTGGCATACAGACATGAGTCTCTAATTTTACCGGTCCTTGCCTTCGGACCGATTCCGTTTGAGCCGATTTAGTGATCACTATATATTTTTTGCCTACATCATCGTTAAATGTACATACGTTTTTGCATAGAAAAGCTTCTAAACTGGTTACGTGAGAAAATAATAGAAACTAACAGTTTCCACGATGAGGATTGTTTTTGGGGATCACTAACAGTGATTACAACCCAAAATAGCTACAGATAACGCGTTGTTTCGTCCTTATGGGACTCGTCAGTGTAGCCTCCGAACAGCAAAAACAGCCAGCGGCTGACTTCGTGAACCATCAGCAGCAGACTGTAGAATTACGTAGAAAATATAATTTTCTCTACTACAGCCGCCTTGCTGTATTGTTACTTTACGCTGTTCACCTTTCTGAGATGGGATGAATTCTCATCACCACGTCACCTCAACCCAACACACAATTCCGTCCCGTACGGAAGGTTTATTTTTATTTTACATTTTTCCTATCACGAGTTAATTATAGCAATGCTTCTAAACTGGTTACGTGACAAAATAATAGGAACTAACAGTTTCCACGATGAGGATTGTTTTTGGGAATCACTTAATTTTGGCATGCTTGGGATTTTTAACGTTAGTTTCCGCTTATTTAGATAACTTTTTGAGTACCAAAAAAGCTTCGAAGAAAAATTATGCCATATATTTTTGATAATGCAAATCCCTCCAGTCCAACAAAAAATTCTCCTTCAACATGAATAATGATTAACAAACGAATGAAATAGTCCAGCCATGCAATTTTGTAGAAAACATCTTCCTGGATAATAAAAATGGACATTCTGGAAGTAACTTCCAGTAAATCCAGGAGCTGGCTGTGTAAATAGGCGAAAAAAAGGAATTTGAAGAAAAATATAGCAAACATTTCTTTTTCCTTACTTTTGATCGAAATAATTTCAAGAATATAAATAAATTGCACTCGTCTTAAAGAAACGGATGGAGCTACGCCTAGGAAACGAGACATGCTGACTGCCATCAATCCTAGCCTTGTGTTACTTACATTGCCGGATTATCGCATATCATCACACTTATAAGACTACTCACTTACAAATAATATGGAATTATGAAATGCAACCTGTGGCTACAAACTTTCCGGATAATACGAGATCTGTGTCCATGGGTCCACTCAGGACGTTAATGAATACATTTTTAGTGTTCTCTAACTAAATTATTAATTGTAAAATGCACTAATAATAATAATTGCAAGAATTTATGGCAAGTGAGATAAATTTCTTAATCTCATACCATACAAATAACAAAAATAGTAAAAAATACTTTCTGATTAATACTTACTGGGTTTTTAGCTACGAAATAGCAACTTATGTGATTGTAAATATCGCCTGCTGAACTGCAAATGATGTTACTTTCCGTTATGGCAAAAAATTCAGAAGCTCATACTTGTAATACTTTAGCGACCTTTTTACTGATGGGAGACCAGTCTTATTGTACTGAATCAGGAATAAAACGTAACAAACGTCAAATGAAATTAAATGAAAATTTATTCCCTTATAGACAGAAGACTACACAATGCCACAAAACTATAAACATTTAAACAAATAAAAGTAAATTTACATTGACAAAAATAAAATAAATTTAGTTAGTACAACCAGTACTACATTTAAAATAAAATATAGGACGACCGCGAAATTATTTACGCTGATGTGTGATACTCTTTAAAGCATGGGTATTTACTTTAAGCAAGGGATTATTTGCATCGATCACACTGAACGACTGTTATCTTTCGTCATTTATTTTTTGTGCAATGTACGCATTCAAGCTTTTTATTACCACCCATTTTCTCTGGCCGATGTCTTTGGAATGCAGTCAACAGATTCACCCACAGATCGCCTATAGTTAACAATAATCTCATTCACTAAATCAATTTTGAAAATCATGAAATCTGTTTTGCCTCGATCTCAATTTTTGGTGAACAACAAATGAATTCCAAATAAGCATAGACGAAGAACCAAACAAATATTTTATGTAACATTTGAAGCTTTTCTGCATTATTTCATGAGGCTTTAAAGATTTGTCAATGAAATCAGTTGAGCCCATGTGCTTGTTGTACATAAGCACACTTTTTGGCTTAGATTGTCCCTCTTTTATTTTGTCAAATTTTTTACCCAGTTTCAATATAAGGATTCAACATTATTACCTTGCCACGATCCGATGGAAGACCTAAAGCCTGCCCTGTCAGCTGAAAGTCGGATGGATCGTGGATCTGATGCTTAAATCCAACAGCTAAAGTCTTCTGGCAGAAAAAACAAAATGAGCATGAAAACCGTGGATACAAATCATAAATGACAATTAGCACATCTCAAAACTGTTAGGATGCTGTCCAGTCTAGTCTGGCTTATACTTTAACCCGTCAAAATATAAATATTTTTAGTCAAAAGTAAGAGTACCCCATTTAGTAAAAACTGTTCCAATTTAGCTCAAGTGAATCTACAGCTTTAATTTAATTGTCAAATCGGGTTAATAATTTCTTAATTTTAATTTCATGGCTACAAATGATTGTGGTTTTAGGAATCTAGAGCCGAGGTTTGTATTTGATATCACAATTGTAAATTTTGTATACTGTGCACCCTTATTTATAAAATTCCGAAGGACCTTTATAAATATTTTTTGCGCGGGAGAGTGTAACGGTGTGGCATCCGTGCTACCTCATAACTACGAGGTTATTTGAATATTTTAAGGCTAAGCATTTCCAGTCTTCCTACGACTGGATCGCACTAACAAGCCACAGTGTTAATTGGAGCTTGGACTTAAACACAACCTTCTGCATTCTGTATTACTAAAGCGGCGTGGCCTGAGACCCAGAATAAATACTTGATATTCTTAGTTGGAAGTTCCCGAGTTTCTCTCCTATTATTGACTTGGCTTTGCTGGCAACATTTATATTATTTATTATAAATTATATTATTTTTGGCATATAATATCGTAAGACTGTGGGTGCATTGGTAGTTGCATTATTTCTAATTATATTGTTGCAATCCGTACAGCTTTGCTATATATTGCCTACTACCACTTACTTACCTCATAACATTTTCATAAAAATTTGTAGAAAAAAATTAGGAAAGAAAATTGGAAGGTAGAAATAAAATAATAGAATTAATAATTCCAACGTATAATTTGTTTTGGATAAATTTGAAATTTCCCAAGTTGTGGGCCACATGCAATCAAGGATAATAATTGTATTTTGACTTTGGAAATTTAGGCGAAGAGAGACTCATGTCACAAATTAATAAATGGTTTTAAGAAAACCAGTCTTCTGCTTTTGTGGACATTCTGATAGATTTCCTAATCGCAGTACACTCTACAAGATGTGAGAGAGAGAAGAAATTCCAAATTCGATTTACACTACAGCCTCAATTCTCTGGACTCCCTTCTGGGCCTAAAACTCTATAGCATTTGAATTCCAAACGGGTTGCTTCATCATTCAAGAAGGAGAATCAGATGTGCGTACAAGGCATAATAGAGAAGGAGCAGCCATAACTTATATGTTGATATAGATGGGTCGGTCGGTGCTATTAGAAATCTCCTATGGAAATCTCTGCTCCTCCTTTTTCCTTGTCTGGTTGTGCCTCTGAGCTTTTGCTTTGCTTATTTATTCGTTTGTAGAAGAAGAAGAAGAAGAAGAGAGGAAGAATCAAATTTAATTTACCAAGCCAAAGTCTTGGGCTAGAGAAACTCCCGGAGAAAGTTACGTAGAAAACTATGCAAGAAGTCGTGGGGAAAAGAAAACAAGGGAATTTTAATTGCCAACTGAATGTAAAGTGTGGGAATACATGAGAGATACCCTTGAGTTCTATACCTATATAGGTTTTGTATATATTTTGTAAACACACAAATCCCTCAGCACATGAGAGTTGGTACATAAGAAAAACTGGACTTTCACCACAATACTTTGCAGGCATTGGAAATGTAGGGAATACTCTGTAGAATGAATGTCCTCCTCTGGGAAAATGTACAAGTGGAAATCAAAGTATGCAATTTCTTGAGAGACGAAGTACTTTGTAGGAGAATCTGTAAGTTTTACATTCCACAAGACTAATCATGCCTAAATCAATATCTCAATGTGATCTTTTGTATTTTGATGGCGGTGATGGTGAGGTAAGTCCCATCCTTTTCTCTTTCCTCTCTCTCTCTCTCTCAATCTTTTACTTTTATTAAGACCAATTTTCATTACGAAACACTCTCCTCTTTTCTTTTTCCATCAAATCTATTCCTTTCCAAGAAACAATACCAAAAGAAAATCTTCTTCTACCTCTCTCTCTCTCTCCGTCCAAATAACAAAAACCAAATAACAAACAATTTGACGTGTAGGAAGAGAGCGAGAGAGGCAGAAACTTTTAATGAATATCTCCTATATAATCACTTCTCTCATGACTTTCTATCACTTTAGATTCCTACACTGACTCAGACTCCGCAACCTTTCTGGAGCATTTGTTTGACAAGAGAGAGAGAGAAACCCTTTCTTTACAAATCAAATCTGACGGTTCTCAAATTAATATTATTTTCTATTTAAATTATCAAAATATTTCCGTGAACAGTATAAAACCACAGTTGGAATCAGTTCTGTGGAATTTAAGGTGGTGTTGGAACCTTGGCGTGACAAAATTCAATTGGGTGATCACAACTTCTTTTTCTATGGGCTATAATAATTATATAGAACAGGATTAAGGTATTGATTCAGTTTTCCCAACTTATCCATCAGGTTGAAAACATTTACAAAAATTAAATACATTTAATTAAAAATGACCAACATTGGTAATATTTTACGCGCATATGCTCAAGCTTGGACAAAATTTCATCGCCCGCCGAAATTTTGCCTGCAATGCCCAAATTCCTGGTAATCATTTCCACTGGAGCATTCAACCCCGTGAAAAATCCCTTGAAAAAACATTATTTTCAGGAATTTTAAAAATAGGTCTACTCCTCCATTTTTCTCATTCAAGCTATAGACCAGCTTTCAATTTTTTTTAACAAAGCCCCTGAGTTATGAGAGGCAATCCACATCCACCAAAAAATCAATCAAAGACTGTAGGTAGTTCTTTAGAATTTAATTTATTCGGATAATGACCGGTTTCGTCGTGGTACCTTCTCTTCGTCAGATTTTTCCGAATTGTTGAGTTCACCGTTATTTTGTATTGATAAATTGCTTTTTAGTTAATTCATGATAATTATTTTGGGTAAAAGTAAAAACTTGTCATTTCTGCATGAACTTAAAATGGTGACTCTTATATCATGATGAAAAAACGCATTTGAAATAGTGATTCATGGGCAAGGAAAAAACTAGGTCAAGTAGGCCCCCTCGGAAAAAGTGATAACTGGGAATTTCTCCCCTTCTCCTCCCTGTGTAGGGATCATGCAATAACAATAAGACAAATCACTGAAATCAGTACGGTTGAGTTTTGAGCCATTTGACTTCTCTGGATGCTATCAAATCAACGATCAGCCATTTCAGATTTCTTCATGAGAGAAAAGAGAAAGAAGCATAGTTTTTGGGGGATAGGAAGGAGGAGAGAGGAAGAAATACTGAGTGTGGAGGAGATAGAGAAAGAAAGCATAATATGCAGTTCACCCAAAACCATAGAATAGCAAGGCTTTATAGTCCCGCTAGAAAATGCCATTTGTACGATTGTCGTTGGGAGGCAAGTATACGTCAAAGAAAATACTCGATAGAATTAACCATTATTATTATCATGAATGGAGAAACAGAGGTCGTGTCGGCGTTTTTCTCCAGAGGCAAAGGGTAAAAAGCAAGACGGCTCTATATATCGGGACTATTCCCTCCAACAAATTCTACCATAGTGAGCGAACCCTGGCCAAAGTCATCATCATCCTCTCTCTCTCTCTCCCATAGTCTTACCAAACAAAGGCCAGGGTCATGCATACACCTCTTTCTAGTAACACATACATACCAAAAACCAGGTCTTACATTAAAAGAGCGAGAGAAAGAGAGAGAGAGAGAGCAAGCTTTCCAAAGAGAGCAGTGGAGAGAAGGGCGCCAAGACAGAAGCCAAAGCAATATATTAGTTTAGTTAACTGAACAAACATTACATAATAGGAGGAAATAAGGAGGAGAAGTCTCAGTGGTACAAGTAAGAAGCCGAGATGTAGTGGATAGGTCTCATGTATTTATTCTTGGTGTGATAATCAGGTGATTTATACCGGTTCTCTCAGTCTCCTTTCTCTTGCCTCTGATCTTTGTCTCTCTCTCTCCGTTTTTTGTCTGCCGTTGGGGATGAGACACTGCGAGGAAGAGAGGGAGAGAGAGAACATGAAATCACAGATATGTACACATACTTAAACCTTGTAAAAACCCACTTCCTCATGTGTTACTCACATTCAACGTTGTCCTCCACACAAGCTTAGTAAATACAAATACTTACTACCTTTAAATACTCCTTACATCTTCCACATGTATAGCTACATCCACAGCACATTGCTCCACTCTATAAAGTCACTAGACTCACTGTTTACAAAGCCCGCTCACTTTTGTCACTCTTTCCGCCTCTACATGAGATACATATCCACGTATGTAATGACCAATATAGCCGTTCAGGTACCCTTACAAGATACCATAAGAAGCATGCAGCGGGCAGATGCTAAAAATAGGCCTATATATACTTACATATACAAGCTACAAACATATATAAAAGGCATGTGCTTGTAAAATATATGCAGCTAATGGAAAAAGATTTGGAGGGTCTAGGCAAGGATGCAGATTGTTAGGGTAGTATGTATAAGTATTTATGTACGTAAATGTATGTATGTGTATACTATAAGTGGAAGGTATATGTATGGGGGATGTTCCTGTGAGTGTAAGGAAGTGGAAGATATGTACATACGAAGGGTGTAGTAATAATACTTGGGTTCAAGTAGCTGTTGAACGTGTTGGTTGAGTTCCCTTTTTCCTTCAATGAATTTCCTTTCGGCTTCGGGAGAAAAACAAAGCCCTACTTCACAGATTTTGTCCTCTCTCTCTCTCTCTCTTTTTGTCTCGGCATGTGTATCATGGTTATGTACAGCCAACAAGATTCTTTCGCTCTCTTTCTTCCCTTTCTCCTCATACTGTTCCCTCTTCTTTCTCTCTCTCTCTCTCTGACTATTCTCCACTGTGTCTGTGCACATCAGATCGCAATCCTTAATTACCACCAGCACAAATTAGCCTCCACCAGGGCATTTCAGACACACCAAAACACGGACCTTTTCTTCTCTTCTGCTGCTGCTGGGGTTGCCTATATATGTTGAACAGCTTTTAGAATCCCCCTTTTCTCATACATACATTCATCTTCCATCCAACCATCACTTTTTCCTGAGAAGCTTTTCTCATTCTTCGACTTCGTCCCTGGACGTCTTCCCTCCCTTTATCTTCTTCTTCCTCTACTTCTTCTAGATACTCCTCTGTAGCCTTGTCACTCCCAGTCCACAAAATAACATGTCTTTTATTCTCATCCATCTTGATAGGCTCCTTCAAAAATTAACGCACTTGTCTACTACCTTCAAAACAATATTTCAACCCCACAAGTCTAAAAACCTTATGATAAGAAAATCCGTTGGCATTGAAGAGCGCCAAGGTTGAGAGTGCATAAAAATATGAAGGAGGTTTCTATGTAGATAAAAATGTAGCGTAAAATTTTAAGCCTTTATAATTCCCTTGTAACCTCAAATTGAATAATTCATTGGGAAAATAGCCTTGGGTCGTAATCGCTAAGCAATTTACACCTTAGTGTTAAAGAGCTAGAGATATGTGGAGAGAGTAAGTTTTAAATGTAATGTTGTTGAGAGAGAGAGAGAGAGAGAGAGAGAGCGAGATAGGAA
>JAQFXU010000470.1:0-52501 GCA_034693705.1 Spatulosminthurus flaviceps | reverse complement strand
CAAAATGCTTGTACGAATGGAACAAGTACGTCATAGAGCATCTTTTGGCACCCTTAAACATTATAATTTACAACATCAAATTTTGTGCCTACCTGAGTTGGCAAATACCTATTGGGGGCATATAGATACTGGGAGTTTCTGTGGGTTTTACTTAAAAGGAAATTTAAGTATGTGTGGATGTTTATATTTCAGGTTTGGTCCGGTTCAACGAGTGGTTTACGCTAGAACTTCGCTCCGCTTCTAAAATTGATGGCGATTTTTGCAAAAAATTCACAGACCAAGTGGTTAAAATTTACAACGTGGAACTTAACAATAACAACAACTTTTCCGTGTTCCCGAAGAAAGCTACCCGAAACCAGCCGAAAGTGGTTGTCATGTTGAAGAAACCTCTTCGTAGCGAGGATGTTCTGCGGATAGAATTCACTAGAGGGAGGGATACAGTTGAGCTGAATAACGTTCTGACAGCGAATCCATACACAACAATTATTCGAATTCCAGGTACCAGTTGCATTTGAATACAATTTTACTGGAAATTGATTCACTGGTCGAAAATTCATAGCCAGTTTCATGTTTAGAATCCCTTTGTGCTGAGAAAACATCACTGTTAGAAGTTACCTTGTTTGTGAATCAACAAAAACTGGGAACTAAATTGGTGAAGTATGAGTACCAGGCAAAATCAGGCGAAGATGATATCATTGATAAGATGGCCAAGGTAATTATTAATTTCTGAAACAAAATGAAAAATAAAAATAGCCCGTTGAAAAAAATACAGCAAACCTTTCGTATTAAATTCTTTTTAGGCTGTCCCTGGCTTCCAGAAGCTGCTGGATGATCACGTCTCGCAGACTCTGTCCAAAAATTTCCGGGAGTGTACGGATTGGTCACTCGACCCTGAGTTGGAACTAGTGAATGACGTGTTAGTATCTAAAGGTCAGCAGGAATCAAACATTTTCATGAAATATTTTTGAACAGTTTGTTCTTAACACTGTTGCTAAAAAATGGTGCAACAATTTTCTCTACAATTCGTCGTTTATTTATTTACAGGGGATGATTTTCCAACATTAATGCACTTCTCTGCATATTATGGTCTGGAGCAAACAGTGTGGACTCTTTTAGACGAGGCGGATGGGTTTGAACAGTGTAGTTTACGTAATGATGTTAATGAAACGCCGTTGGATATAGCTCAAGGGAATGTTGAACAGATCATCAAGGATTACCAGGAGATGACCATGTCGTGGAAAGCTTTTCAGTTTGTTAAAGACTTAGTAACTAGAAATAACGATGATGCTGAGAACACTTTACGGTTTGACGTTGAGGTATCAGAAACCCGCAACGGAGAGGAAACTAATGGGTTCGAAATATCACAAGATACGCTTAATTATACTCAGTTGGACCCCTCGTCTGATTCTGAAGAAGTTACGGAAGAGAGCATACAACAAAAGGGAAAAGTTATCGTCAGAGGCAATGATCATACGAGAAAATCAGCAGTTCCGGATGTTGCTGGTATTCATCATGGTAGTGCTTATGCTAATATTAATTCACAATCAGAGACGAATGCCTTTGAATCGAGAGAGAAACGACAAAGACTTAAAGACTCCTTCCCGCCATCTATCCGTAAACGGAGAAATCCGTGTCGCGATTACAAAGTGTGCCCAATAAACTACGTAAACATAGCTTCTGGCGATGCTCAGGGGAGTACAAACTTGGTCGAAAATGCCCCGTCCCAAAGTAGTGATGCTACTGATGCACCACAAATGCCTTACGATCCTGCGATAAGTTCTGCTGCGCCTAGTATTGACGATGGCTACGACATCCCGCGCTTAGATGCATACGAAATCCCGCCACCCGGAGCTCGTCCTGTAAATCAAAATCCGGTAGCTTTAATGGCCTCACAGCAAAACGGAGATAACCGACCGGACTCCTCAGGTTACATACCTATGAGCCCACCCAAAAATTCTGAAATTCAAGTCAGGCCAGGGGAAGAAGTGTTAAAAGTCAGGTTGCCATCAGATAAAGAAACTTGTCAACCTCCTTTAGCAGTCCTACAGCGTAAATCTTCAAAGTCAGATTCTGCAGATGAGGAACTCATTGAAATTTTGAACGACTTCAAAAACAATGCATACGGTATGAAAGAGTTGGAGTCACTCTTTGATGGTTGGAAGAAACGCTCAGATGTTAAAATGTCGTACCAAGAACGTCAAGCACGGCTCAAGCAATTTCGTTGTGAGTACAATCTGATACAAGATAAACTGAGCAAAGGACAGCGAAGACCATCAGTGTTGGACAAAGTTCTAAAATTCTTTTACAGTGGTACGCTTTCAATAAAGTAGAAATACAAGCTTGTTTTTAGTTTTTGGTTAAATGCTTCTCAGAGGTGTAAGTAGTTAATTTTTTTAATAACAGGACGAAAGAAGACCCCGTCAAACGCATCCAGTACTCCATCTGTTCCGGATATCAGTGGTAGTCCTGAGTCCGAGCTTAATGGAAGGAACACATCCAATCGAAATGAACGAAAGTGTGAGTGCTTTTAGCTTTCCTGTACCATTCCTGAGCATATTGTAATTTCCTGTTTACAAAATGCTTTAAAATATCAGTAGCATTCACTGGTCATGTAAAAGCGAAAGTCCACTCGGACCAATGACATATTTGCGTTGACCAAAATGTGTTCCAATACGCGATGGAAGTCCATTCATTTGCGTAGAGCATTAAGGTTATTTGGCACGATAGTTCCGTGGATTACGCAGGAAAATTATTCAAATCACTTAATTAATTTGCAATATTGCAATAGCGAATTCTTCCTCGGAGCAAAAGTCAAACAATTAAAATGGAACTCATCGAATTATGTTACTATGTACTCGAATTATGTAAGAGGTAAGAATCATTAATACTGACATCGGGACCTTATTCCTTCCAGTTTCTAATAACTCGGATCGCGTCAGCCTTGAGAGTAACCACAGTGCGGGGATGTCAGATTCAGATAGCGTGTTTTCCAGCAAGGAGAAGTCATGGGTTAATCCTATGACCAGGAAGTGTGTTCAGTCATATGTTGAGCCGCAATCAGTGATTAAACCAACCGCACCTGCTGAAATCGCTCAGACCCAAATTAGTAGGACACCGCCAGCCTTTGTCGATACCTACGAAAATGATATTCAGACCCCTTATTACAAAGAACCTCCTCCGCCAAGACCTGTCAAGCACAATGCAACACCTCTACATCCTCTTTCTGTAGAAAGAAATTCTCCACCAAGATCTCCTAAAACGGTTATCACAAATGGGATGAAGGGTAATTTTCCAGTCGAGAAACTACCAGCTCCCCCATTACCACCTCCAAGAACTGAGGTAAATAAATATTCGAGTAATTCCTTTTCCGCTGCATAACTTTTCCCCTCTGTTGCTCCGTGTTGTCTTCACGAATAAGTTTTATCATGTACAGATGCATAAATTCTTTATTCATATGTAATTAATAGTCACTTAATCTTGTTGGTAGAAAGCACCACCAGTGAGATTTATACGTTACGAGAAACGACCGTCAGATGGATTTGCAATTACGGAGATGAACAATGATGGAAGTCGGTTTCCTCTTGCTAAAAATGGCTTACCTTCAGGTTAATAATTTTTTTTGTAAATCAGTTTATCCCAGGAATTAAACTGCATATTCCAGGGTTTTTGGTAAGCGCTTGATTTCAAAATCATTGTATTTTTTGGTGGCCGCTTCCTAATATTCTGTTATTGTTTTCCCTGTAGTTAAGCAGCCATATGAGAATGCAAATGTTGACGGAGATAAAAGGGATGGTTGACGGATTCCAAATGCTACATCACAAATGAAAATGAAGGGCATCAGCTGAAGCTGAAAACGTTTTTCACCGTACCCGAAGAATTGACCTGACTTTCTGCAGACGAGATTGATCATGTATGCTTCACTATGGAAGCAGACTAGGTCTTGAAGCGGCAGAAGCACCTCGATATTATAAATTAGAACCCCGAGTCAAATGAGTAACGGTAGGTTGATTCGGAATTTTTAAAATGGTGTTATCATGTAAATCTGAACTGAAATTTAACACTGCCTTTTTTGAAATATTTGCCTGTCAAATTGCTGACAGGCTGAGTTAGTAATTTTGATTTTCACATTGTAAGAGTAACAAAGAGTTAGAAACAAATATATAGGTTAATTGTTGAGCGATTATATAAACTGATGATGAGAATCAAGAAGTATTTACTTGCGCATGCCTCTTAATATCCTTATCTGTATAATGATTAAGTTGTTAGTGTGTGAACGGTAGATAAAACGGTAAAAATGCCAATTACGACGTTCCAAAGCCTGCTACTTGCATTGCTCAATGTTCTCGTATAAAATGTAATCCTCTTTTGCTTCGTATGTATGTATTCATTCAGCAAGTAACGGTACTCTTCTCACTCCATCTCTGATATTGGTTCCTTTTTGTAGGATATTTAAAATTTAAAATTAGGGAATTAGTATCTGGAAAATAGATAAACTTATGTATTTTAGCTTGTAGCTCCACTAAAGTTATGGCTCGAAAAAGTTATATGATATAGGGACGTATGTGTGCGATTAGATTTTTAACTAGTAATCAATAATTGCTTTGATTTAGGTTACATTGAAAAACGTTTTAATGTAGAAGTTACAATAATTTTTAATAATTCATATTCGTCTATAAACTTCTTATTCTGATTTTTGTTGTATGTACATACTTATCATAAAGACAATAATACATTGTATTTTCTATTATTTACTTCAGTTAATTTGATGTTTTGTTTGTCAGAAAATTAGAATATAGTTTGATTAACACGGATAACGTAGATAAATATTTTTGTATATTTCTTGAGTTCGTTAAGTATTCTTGTATGTATTAAGCCATACCTAGTAATGTAATAATGATGTTTGAAACCTTCTGTACTATTGTCATGCTAATTTCTTGCACTGAATTTTGTTACCGGAATTGTATATTCTATTGATTACTAGCTGGTATGTTTCGCCCTTATAATCAAAATCTATAGAAAAAGTAGTGTTTATGCGAAAACATTGAAGTACAAATACGTAGAAGAGTAAATATATGTACATATGAAATGATTTATGCACGAAAATGTCTACAAATATGTTATTATTAAAATATGCTTTTTTCTGTCGTAATTATGTTTTCATTAGTAATACAATACTTATTTGTTATTCAGCTTGATTTAGATGAAATATTCGTCTATATAGTTTACAACTAAAGAATGGACGGAAGCTGAACGCTTTTACTGTAAAGCGTGAAGGAGTAAGAAAAGTAAAGGACTAGTTGAATTGGCTTATATTCGATGAACATTTGCGTTTGAAGCAATCGATATGGGCAGCTGTTGTGGTCGAGACAGATTCACCCTGTCGAAATATCGTACTACAGGTACCGATGGAAGTTGGTGGCATTTACCCTTAGACCTACATTGTAGCCTATTATGGACTTCACTTGCCTTGTGCGCCGATGAATAGTCGGTCTCCATGGTTCCTTATCTTCATCCTGAAGGAAATAATTTGTACATTGTATACATGATGGCGCTTAATGAGCAAAGTGTGTTCATTCGTAATTCACTTACCACAGGGTTTCCTGTTCTAAAAATATTTATTGGAGGGTCTTCGTAAGGATCTTCATCGTCTGATTCTCTTGTAGGAAATTTCTCGATTGGTGAAACAACGTCCTTGTTTCCGTCAATCTATAATATACGAATAGACAGCAATGAATAAAATTCATAGAATTTGAAATTCATCACTTGACTTGAGCAATTTAAAATAAAAAGAACCAATTAAAAAAATTCTAATAAATGAAATTGAGAAGAATATATATAAAAATTTTACTATTTTTGTAAAACTATTTGGAATCCAAGGGGGCCTATCTCCATTAAGCTCTTCATCATCTTCCTTTTCTAATCTATCCCAATCATAAGTCTCCTCTTCTCCATCAGGGTCTTGATCATTGTAATATGGATTGGGGTCGAAGTATTCCTATTAAGCAGTTTATTTCAATATCCAACACATCCCGTTCAAAATCTCATCACCAAGGAAATATATAAATTGCCAACCTTTGAGTATCCCGATGGAATAAAAGGACCGTCGCCAACAATGGCTTCCTCATGGGCCTCCCGGGCTTCTCTCATAGCTTCCCCAGCATCATAATAAGGATCCTCCATATCCCTTCGAATTCATTATAATAGCTTTAAATGTACTTAGAAATTTTGCATTAGCCTTGCACTTGTCAATCGTAATTAGTAAGCAAACCACTCACTCGTCTCTCTCCGGATAGGGATTAATTGTGACGTTAGCGTAGCCATATCCAGTCCCTTTTTTCCCTGGACTCGTTAGAAAGTTCGGTAGTCCTTCTAAATCATTTTCTTCCTTATCTTTGGTTTCCGGGCTAAAAGCTAAACCCAAATTATTCCATGAATCATCCACGTATATGATTTTTGAATCCGTTTAAATTACGCTTTTTCTTAGTTGGATTACCTTCCATTTCCTCAATAAATGTTCCATAGTAAGTTCCCAAGCCATTCATCCATTTTGCACCAACCATCGATACATAAGGATCCTCCGAAATATTTTTCTCCGCCTGTTCTTCTCTAAATACACACAAGATCCGCTACTCCATTAAAATCCGCATTAATCTCCGGAAATAATTCCAAGTTGGGACCCCTGCTTAAAAAATTACCTGTCCTGTCTCCGCCATTCATTGGGATCTTGAAAGGGCTCTTCTTCCCACAAATACAAGAATTCCTCGTCGAAAGTCCAGTCATTGGTCGCAGCTTTTAGCTTATGCCCCGGTACTAATGGATAAGGACCACCCAGCCGTTTCTCCTCATCATCTTCACCAGGATCTCGGCCCATTAATGCTGCTCAAGCCAGTTATTTTGTCATGAAAAAGTCATACCCTAACAAGTATTGTACAAAAAACTTGTAAAATTTTACTCCCACCTTTGATATCCGGTCGAAACAAAGTCACGTCTGTGTCATACGGGCCATCCACAAACATACCCACCTTCTCCAAATCTGTCTTTTCATTCTCATCGTCCGACATTTTCTATTTTCTTCAGTATCGCAAAGTATATTGTATTTCTTTATTTAACCAAAACGCAAATAGCGGAATGAAATAAAAAGTTATAATTGTCTCATGTAAATTTAAACTTGTAATATTTATATAGGATCCTTGTATTATATAGAAGAGAGAAAAACAAAATGGAAGCAAGAAGCAACCTCCGGAGTGTACAGCTACTACAATAAATATTACGATGTTTATCCTCGAACAATCTAAAAACAACTGACGAGATCATCTCCTACAAACACTCAGAAATCCTACTCTATATGAGCGAACAGCGATGCAACGATGCAAGCCAGTCACAAATAATTCTCCAATAAAAACCTACTTAATTAATCCCTTTATAATACCAAAAAACATGACAAAAACAATAAATAAATAAATTTGTAATTTTTTTTAAAAATTCCAAACAAACAAATTCCCACAATTTATTAATATTCAAAATAAAAGTATATGAAAAAAAAACATCCGCCATTTCCAGAGCAACCCATGAAATCCACCAAATGGATGAATTATGACGTCGCGTCTGCGCATAATTCATTCACCCCTTCTTTCAGCCCATGAGCCCCATAATGAATGAGACTTAATAAATAATAAAATTATTATTATAAAAGATACGAAATAAATCCTTGGAAAACTCATTTTAAAGAATGTCAGTTTTTAATAGATTTTGATTTTACTAATGACGATGCGTTTTAACAATGACTTTAAACATTTTAATGCTTCGTAATAATTATTCGTACAGGCTACCTCTGTCATGACAATGTAATATGTTTATATATGTATGTATATGTCCAATAACTACATATGTTTATTATGTATATACAGTATATTTATATATAATTAATATATATATAGATATATGTCTGTACATAATTTAGCTAAAACGAATTTCGTTCACATAGACTTCTTAACAACTATAATAATAACTAATAATAAGTATTAGCCTGCACAGTAATATATATATATATATATATATATATAGTTTTATATACATATTTTTTATTTATTCATGTATTTTTATATTCACACTAAAAGTATTTAAAATTACGAATAAGATTATTAGTAATTAAGTTAATATATTATATATGTGTACTTCAATCTGTATTAATTTCTAATTACGTTTCAATCCATTAAATAATCAATTAGTAAGTTTTTTAGTAATTTTTTTTCTTCTTCTCCTTTCTCACACGACTTATCAACTATTACAAATTGTGATTTTTTAAAATCTTTTTATCTCTCTCTCTCTCTCTCTCGCTCTCTCTTACTTTCTCTCTCTCTCTCTCTCTCTCTCTCTCTCTCTCTCTTTCTTTCTCTCTGATATTGTAAAATTCCACTACTATACTCTCTCTCTCTCTCGCTCATGTCTCTCTCTCTAATAATTGTTTTTTTTTCCAATACGTGGAAATATATGGAAAACAAAACCAGCATACAAGTAAGGCAATGTTTGGAACTAAAAATTTTTCTCAAGAGATTTTTTTAAATATTTTTATTGCAGAGATTGTCCCATATGCAAATATGTGTATATTTTACACATGATTTTTGTATCATTTTTTGTCTGTGTATTATTTTTCTCTCCTTTCTTTTTATACTCTCTGCAATAATAATTTGTTTTGTTTTTCACATAGATTTTTTTCCTATGGATTTTCTCTCTCTCTCTCTCTGCTTTTTAATTTTTCCCGTTCAATATTTCTTTTTCCCCTATTATTTTTTTTATTTATTCATAATCAAATTTTTTATACACACCCAAAAGCTTTCTCCAATAGTTCTGCACACACCACAGGAGGGTTTATTTTTTATGCATATATATTAATTACAATACATATGTATTTATATGTAAGGTTATATATACACATACATATAAAGGTCCCTGCATCTCAGAGGGTATTCCTTCAAGGGCATATTTTCACTACAGTAGTTTTTATTTTGAGGTGACTTTAAAAATCAACAATATTTTTGTTAAACACAAAGATTCCCATTAGATTCTTTCTCTCCAATATGAATTCGCATTAAGGATTTTCCCCCAAATACTCTCCCATAATGAAGTAGGCAATTAAATGCACACTCCATTCCGGTGTTTATAAATGAATCCATTTCATGTGTCCGAGTACGCCGGTATTTATGGCCTTCATTACAGGGGAGATTCCTATTGTAATACTGACAACAACATGTGAGAGATTTATTTTGATTTTTTTTATGCCTCCAACTTTTTTTAGAGCTATTGCATACATATTGGAGGAATTGTATTAGAATTTAATGGAAATACAAGGTTTGTTTTTTCTTTCTGCAGAGATAAATTTTGGGAAAATTGAATTTATTTGGATTTTTTTTTCAAACGGAGAAAGTTTTCCGACTCTATTGAACTCATTTAAATTAATATAGAAAAGATGGTGGAGACTTGTAAAGGAGAAATGTAATAGTATAATATATAAGGGGGAAATGAATGAATTATACTTGTGAATTTGTGTGATAAAAAATAAAATTGAGCAAAAATTCATGAGAAAAGTGAAAGAAAGAGAGGAGAAATTTTTTCCAAATTTTCGAAAGAAATTTTTCCTAATTTCAATAATTTAGTATTTTTTTTTGATGAAGGAGAAACTGAATTTGGAGAAAGTTGTAGGTAGATTTGTATGTAGATAGATTGTAGTAGTAGTTGGTTGTTCATGTCTTGAGTACCCTTGTAATTTGCCCTGCCATCCCTTGGATATTTTATTGCATTTTTATACACTTTACCATAAAAATTCCTTCGAATCCCATGTTCATCATTGTAATACATATTTATTTTTTTTTGTGTGTAAACTAATCCTTTAACATTATAGCAAAATCATTAATATATAAATATATTGCGTGTATATTTATATATTATTTGTATAAATATTTATCCTATGTTATACCCCTATATAGATATGTATATATGTAGAGCTACTATAGAGTTTATATTCACAAAAGCACTCAAGACTCCTTCCTTTGATATGAATTCAAGTTTTTTTTTCACAATTGCCTATCAATAATATGTACACATCCGATGCACACATGCAGTTCTGTACATTTGGGTACAAGTTTTTTTTGTTACTTATTGGAATATCCTAAATTTGATATGTTATTTTGATATGTGATTTCAATTGTGTACTCATTTAATTAGATATTTAATATATACATTTATATTTTATATGTATGCATTTTACATTCTCATCCTCATCCGGCTGTAGAATTCTCTTTTTTTACATACATCTATGTACACTTCAACTGACCAGGTGACCCTGTCCTTATGTCATTTCCTCAAAATTACATTATATTCTTGCTTTTATATAGTCCTCCTTTAGATTTTCTCACCAGGAACATTCAATTGTAAAGCCCATAACCTTGAAATATCCCTTCATTACAAAGTAAAAATCATGTATTGAAAGTTCATCATAAATGTCCATATGAACAAAATAAAACACTATAGCGGTAACTCACATAGGAAAAATTCCGTCCCAATCTTATTTTCCAAGTGATAAAATGATTGAATTTAGCCAAGTTTTTTTTATATGGGAAAGTCATTTTTTTTTCTGTATAGCGAAATTCTGTGTGAAATTATTCTTGTATTCTCTATTGAATGAATTTGACTATGACGAAGAGCGTGAGTCACCTGGTTCCTCGAGTGTACATTGTTACGTAAATATGTAGGTCTGTATATGTAATTGAGGGTGTAAATCCCCTGCACACATGAGAATAGTAATCCCACATTAAAGATCTCCCTTCACACACGCTACTACTGTAAAATGATATATAATTTTTTATATAGCTATAAGTGTTATACATTCACATATAATGTACATACATGTTTTTTAGAATAGTTGAATTTTCACTCCTTCCACATATGTATATGTACGTATATGTAAAATCCTCACATATACGTCCATATTATCTAGTATTTGGGTAAAAGTCAATTGAACGCATATCTCCTATATGCAGAGAGTAATACAATGATTTATTATTCTTGTATTTTTATATATAATTTATATATTTATTTATTTTTATATGTTTTGTTTTATTAAAGCTAGCAAACGGATTTGTTAGATCTTTAATATATATATATATATTTTTTAACATTAACTACTCAATAGGAATGACCATGTCAGTATTTTGTATTTTTTGTAATATGATACATTTATATATGCACAATACAGAATAGTAAGTTCAGGGTATGGTATTTTTTTAGTGAGTCACACAATTTTTCAATATCCCACTCTATAGTACCTCATTTTTTTTACCACTACTAAATAATCCCTCACATTCCTCTCTCCATATAGAAATCCTCAAAGGAAAAAATTCTGCTAAAAACTCATTTTCTTTCTTTTTAAACAAAATCCAAAAAAAAAACGTTCCAACAAAAATTCCAAAAAAAAATATTTTTTCCTCCGAGACATGAGTTAAATACAAGCACGTGTATTTTTTTTCCTCCTAATTTCCTATCCCTATCCACTGGATCAATATGACAAGAGAGTTTTTACCTTCCGGAGAGCACCCCATTTAATTACTATTCCCCTCCATAGTAATATTATAGTAACTCATTAATCATAACTTTTCTTACAGTAATTAGGTACTAATAACACTTTTTTCCTCCCACTCAATAATAAATTAATAAATCCCAGACAAGGAAAAAATCTACATTGACCAACATTCTTAATAATGCTTAATCCATGGAAATCCCCCAATCTTTAATTATATATACAAGTTAAACATAGGAGAACCACACACACACACACACACACAAACACTCTACTTCCCTAAGAGTCTATTTTTTCACAATTACATGTATGTACATATTATACGTATAATATGAAACGTATTTTTATTTCTCATGCTCTTTTATATCCTTTCCAAACTCTAAGAATACGCCCTTAATAATTATATATGTACACTTAATATGTTATTATTGGAATTTCAGGCTCAAGTGATATGTATATGTAAGTTGTATATAAGCAGTTTTTTTTTCATTATAATTTAACCCTTTACACACTTACTTTTCCTTTGCCACAGAGGAATTTGACAGTGTATGTTTTTTTGTTACCATATGTTTACTTTATCATGTACATATATATATATATATATATATGTATATATATAGTCATATATAATAATTGGATATTTTTAGCTTCTATGTTAGATAATATGCATGTGTCTTACTTCCCTACATGAAACAGTGACTCTAATGCTACATGTATTAATTCACACGTGTTTGTTTTATTTAGTATGTCATTGTCATTTTTAGGATAATCATTTTCTGTCCTCCCTCCTTTCACCTTACTTTCCCTCCAACTTGATTTCTCTTCCACTTCCTTTCTCGCCTATAGAACCTTCCCTTGTATTATCTTCTTCTTTTTTTCCTATACCATTCACTATACATATATATGTACATATACATATATTCTTCAATAAAATCCTTTCTCATTTAATTTTG
Organism: Spatulosminthurus flaviceps; assembly: GCA_034693705.1. Classification (NCBI taxonomy): domain Eukaryota; kingdom Metazoa; phylum Arthropoda; class Collembola; order Symphypleona; family Sminthuridae; genus Spatulosminthurus; species Spatulosminthurus flaviceps. The sequence continues at coordinate 39,976 of JAQFXU010000470.1, read as the reverse complement.
ATTCATTCAAAAAAAAATTTTTTAGCCAATTTTTTGAAAATGTACAATTTGATATTAAAGCTATATTAAATAGCTATGTATGTATATGTATATATATATATATGTAGAAGCCTTGAGATTGAGTCTACTTTTTTGGAAAAAGCCTCCACATGTAAATTCTATAGAATATTTTTTTCTTTTTAAAACTTGGATTTTTTATACATAGTAAAATTGAACGGTTTATGTTTCCAGCATCTTTTTGGAGGCAAGTAAGGTTTAGATATGAATTTGGTTGAACATTTTTTTTTCTTCTTCATCCTTTGAGAAAGTATATCTATATTTACCATTGTGTTTAATAGTAGAAGTTATCATGTACGTACATATTTATAGTTAAGTAGAGGTGAAATGTTTGATATTTTTAGTTCATTTATAGAAAATGTCTGATATGTTTTTGGGTTATTCACAATTTTTTTCCTCTCTGATATGCGCCTTTTTACATTTTTGTCTGAGACGTTTTTCATCGTTGTTGTACTTATCATAGTTGTGTTGATAATAATAATAATAATAATAATAATTTTACATATAATTACCTCAATCCTTTATAGTTGATCTTCCTCTAATATTTGTTTCGTGTGAGTGTCTGTTGTAATATTGTGTGAGGGAGAGAGAGAGACAAGCTAAACCTCAAATCCTATCCCTATAATATTATATAGCACAGTGGTTGTTGTTGTTTTTTTGTTGATGTTCATTTCATAAATCAAGGAGAAAATATCTCGGTAGAAAATCCCATGTAACACATTTTTACATATAATTATACTTACAATTCACATATAATAATTTTATACATACACAACTCATGAGCAGATCAACACATATTTTTTGGATCTATGACCAAACAAAAGCTCCTCTCTCAAAAAACAACTCAGCCTACACACATTACACAAGTTCATAAAATTCCTCCTCCAAATATATTTTTAACAATCATAATATAATCCAGATATGAGAGAGAGAGAGTTAAACCTTAAAATCTAAAAGGACTCATAAATATTTTCACTTGACGTGAATTTTGACTTGGAGTTTTTTTTTACAATGACATTTTTTCTCATATACATGTATAATTATACAAAGGATTAAGCTCTATTTTTTTATAGTGTATATTCATACATATATAGTTTTTTTTATGTTTAAATATTGTATAGGAGCAAGAATATGTAACACTGAAAAAGTTGCCTGGTCACCCCAGACCTCTCCAACAGATACATACATTTTTTTATAGAACACATAATCACTGCACGTGTTTTTTCCCCTCTCTTCCTCTTTTTACTTTACCACTTACTTTTAGTACAATGATAATTTTAATATGACATTGTAATTCTTAAACATGTATGTATTTTTTATAGCTTATATTCTCATACTTGTAGTAATTTTAGCGAACACACATAATATTTCCCCCTTATAATCACTACATATATTTTTCTCTTAATTACACTCACATTTATTTCTCTCCCTTTAATAAACATTAGATTTTAACAGTTGACAAAAAAGGAAGCGCAATTGTATATGCACCACAAATTTTTCTCACTTTCTCTCCTTTTCCACTCCCTACAACTTGTCTGTGTGTGTGTGTGTGTGTCTGTGTTTTTGTATCCAGGGGAATCCAATTTTTCTCATTTAAGGCTTCTACCAAAAGTAAACTCATATATTAAACATATAGGAAATCCCATGTATTTTTTCCTCAATATTTCACATACCTATAGAATATGTGAGATTAAAAAAATTTCGTTTTTCATTTTGTAATTCGGAGGGGAGAAAAAAAAATGATAAAATTTGAAAATTCTTGAATCCCATTCATATTCCCTTGATATGTATGTATAGCTTACACTTGCTAGACGTTAATATAAATATACATATTAAATTTCTTAGTAGTTGTTATAATGTAAAGTTTTTATTCCTTTAAATAACATTTTACGAAACATTTCCTCAAAATTTTTTTTATGTCTTCTCATATATATTGTAAACACTGGAATGAGTCCAGTATAAGTGTTATTACTTGTATGGTTGTATATATTTACATTATGAAGAAATTTCTAATATCTCTGGCTACAAACCTATTTGTTTTTTTAGACACACTATTTTCACGTACATTTAATTTTATTATTATTATTATTATTATTATTATTATGTTGTTGTGAAAGTATAAAATGAGTGAATGATTCATGACTTTTTTTTATTTTTTTGACTTGAATCATATTTTTTTTCTTGTATGTTTATATATATATATAGTTAGATAATGGTATTTTTCGCATGTATATATATATACGCTTACTTATCCTTCCTCTCTTTTTTCTTAGTAGTCTGGTCTCTGGTGGTTGTAATAGTACATACAGAATAAGTGTATGTATTTTTTATTTTATGATAATTACCATTATTATTTTCCCCTAGTAAGTAATAATCTCTAAAGATAGTTTAATTTTTTTTATATATATCCACACACATATATTTATCTTAAAGAGAAAAAATCCCAATCCTTTTTTACACATTAATATATATATATTTGTGTATTTTTTTTATAATTGTATTTATTTATTATATGATGAAGAGGTTTTTGAAAATTCAAATTGTTTTTAACCTTTAACGTTTTTATGTGTACATAGTTTTGTTTTTAGGATATTTATATACACACTACTGCGGAATAACAATGTAATTTTTTTTTGAAGGAGATGAGATTTATTTATTTATTTATTTTCCTTCCAAGATTAGAGAAATGAAATTTCACAGACATTCCATGTTATGGATGATTTATTGATCTTATAAGGTTTTCTTGCTGTGGGATGATGTTCTTTGAAATCCTTCAGCACACACTAATTATATGTATATAATTGAACAAGGTATATGTATATATTTAGAGCGGTGCTTTCTTTTTTGCGAGATTATTATTTTAGTTATATGTATTAGTGAGATATGGTAGTTTATATCCACCGCTCTCAATTGAATAGCCTTCTTTTTTTAATATATTTGTATTTCATATTCATCCAGACGTGAAGGATGATTTCCCCTTGTTTTTTTAAATATATTTCACAAAAATAAAATCCAACTATGATAGAGCTAAATGTTAGTTATTATTAACGGTATTTTTTCTTTTTACTTCTACGCGCTGTACTCCCGTTCTACTATGTAATGATAATAAATAATGAGACAATAATAATAATTCAAGTAATAATAGTTCATGATCAACTTTCTGTCCCGCCCTGCCCTGATGATCGATATTATCCATCAAAATGGGAAAAACCTGGGATATAAACGGGATTTATTTCATGTTCTATCCAAAGGGATGTAGATTTTTTCCAGGTCTCTTTTAGCTTGAAAATTTTTGGTGTGATGAGAAGACGTTTTTCCTTTCTCCGTTTTATAGAGGGGAACTTTATTCTAAATCAAATTCCCTCTGTGGTTTTCCCATACTTAAAAAAGTATCCAACAAAATTCACCTGTAAGGGAGGGGCTTCTTTGGGCGTCATTTTTACAAGGGAAGGAATTTTAAGGTTGAATAAGAGGAAAGTCTGGGTGAATTGAAGGGAATGTCCTTGCGTGAAAGTAGGAGAAAGCCATGAGGCGAAAGTAGGAAAAAGTCTTTGGGTGAAAGTAGGAGAAAGTCTTTGGGTGAAAGCAGGAGAAAGTCTTTGGGTGAAAGCAGGAGAAAGTCATGATGTGAAAGTAGAAGAAAGTCATGAGGGGAAAGTAGGAAAAAGTCATGATGTGAAAGTAGGAGAAAGTCTTTGGGTGAAAGCAGGAGAAAGTCATGATGTGAAAGTAGGAGAAAGTCATGAGGGGAAAGTAGGAAAAAGTCCTTGGATGAAAGTAAGAGAAAGTCCTTGGGTGAAAGTTGAACAAAATGTTTCAAAATTGGGGGACAGAAAAATGAAATTCTATAAGTGAAAGTTAAGGCAAACCCTCTAGTAAACAATAGGAAGGTCAAATACCTATGATGAACATTAGAGTAAGTCTATGAAGCTTTGAATAAGAGAAATACACCATTTTGTAGGATTCTTCCCTATACAAAGGAGAAAGTCCTCTCAAACTGAAAACCACCCGAAAATTCTACATCCCATAAAATGGTTCAAGTATAAGAGGAAGTCCCTCATTATTAATCCTCATCAATAAAAGCCAAAATCAGCCCCCACACATCCCACTTCCCTTTGACAGACTCCCACAAGTGCCTTTTTTTTCAACGTATATATAAATAATTATAGCCATCATTAAAAGATAATTAAGTCCGATCGGTCCGGCCGAGTAGTCATTGTTTACAAAGGTTTCGTTTTATATAAGCACTGTTAAGTAACACACTCGTCTACAAGTAACGTCTATTCAATGTTATTAATTGATGTAGTTAATCCTTTTATGTAATTACCATGAGTTTTTTTTAGACCCTAACCTTTATATTTGTATTATATTTTTAGTAACATATTACAGTTGTGATTTTCGGTGGTGTAAACGTGTGCTATAGCTAATGCATGATTTTTGTTTTTGAAAATTGCGGAAAAACCTGACATTGATTTTGTAGCAGCGATTTTGATAATATTTTTTAGTAGTATTGTATGTATGTATGTAGTAATTAGTATTGTAGGAGTAGTAGTAGTAGTAGTAGTAATTAATAGTATTAGTAATAATTGTATAGTAGTAGTAGTAGCCACTGACAATTTAATTCATTATTTTATACTTTGGTTTGGAAAAGTGTTCTTCATCCTTTGCCGCTCTTTCTTGACTCGTGTATTTTTTTTATGTATATGAAATATTGGGATGAATAAGTGTTTGGGCATATTTAGCACTGCATAGTATAGCTTTCCCTCCTACCCCATATGTACCATATGTATATTTTTTTAGCATTCAGTTAGATTGTTTACATTATTATACATGGGATTCATACACATGAGGAGGGGAAATTTGTATGTAAACAATGTCATTTTTTTTGCCCTAATTTATGTATTAACAATCCGTGTTTTTTTAGTACATTTAATACCACAATTTTAGTCTACACCATCATTCAAAATTCCTCTCAGTTCTTGCCTACTATTTTGTAAAAAGTACCAACTCCTTCTGTGAGTCTCCAGTTATTAAAGTAGAGATGGAAATATACCATCCTAATAAAATTCCCTCCCATTTTGTTACCCCACACAAACATGTCATATTTATGACACAATTGTCATCCCATCCTCATATAGATCTGACTCAGAGCATAGTATTCACACAGCATGATATCCATAAAGATAATGAGAGAGAGAAAAATTCCCTAGCCTCTTTTCCCTTGGTTTTTTGTAATTTAATTTTGGAATGCTATTTTTGAACTCATGAACATATATTTGTATTGTTGGTCACTTGCTTTTAGTATTTGAATGCTTTTAAAATTGTTTTTCTTACTAAAGAAAATGAGATTTGGATAATTTTTAGTACTCATATAGAATGAACACTATAATTTTCCTTCCCTCACCCTTTGCCCAAACACATCCTTAGCCATAGGTTTGAGTCCCAAGTTCTATGTATGTACATAACCATATAGAAATATCATAGATTTTTATATATTTTCAGGGCTCAAGTTATTCCACAAGTTTTTATCTGTACCCAACAAGTCTCCATCACATATACATTTTTCAAGTACTTTCCTTCAAAGATCTTACATGATATTTTTTCTCATATCATTGGATTATTTTTTTTTAAACGAAATGTAATAATCTCACAAATTCTTGTATCTTCTCTATACAGTAATAATAATAACACAAAACATGTATTCCCCGTAAACGTCAGTAATGACAAGAAAGTTAACGTTTTTTAATAATAAAAGTTCCTAAAAAAATAATCACGTAATTTTTACCTGGTTCGGAAATTATTACTATAAGCGAATACTTTGGAAATCCGCCCATTAAAAAAGTATCATTTCCGAGCTAAGAGAATAAATCCATTGAATTCCCCTTACACAAAATTATATACATACTACAAAGCCTATTCCACTGTGTTAAAGGTCCTTTGTATAGCTTTCTCCCTAGTAAGCTAATTTGTTCATACAAATAACCAATAGTGATAAAAACTCGCTATTTATTTACATTGTCAATCATAGGTATAAAGCTCGGCTAAACTTAGCCTACTCAAATCCCTCTATTGAAACATCCCGCCTTCCCTATCTATTATATGACATATGGAAGAAAAGTACTTGAGGAGAAAAACGGCTTATACCTACACCTGTGGAATAACTCAGCCCATGAATTTATACACATGAAAAACAAAATAACAAATTAAACTCTCACTCTTTCTTTTTTCCCTTTCTCTCATCAACTTTTCCTTCCCAGGTAGCACTTTTTCCCCCATATCTATCATTTAGACCAGTGTAATTATTTTGTATGCATTTTTTCCCCTTGTTCTTGTATAGACTTGTGGATTTATAGAGGCGGAGGATTTTTGGTGTAGCTTGGTTTGTGGTGTATGTGGTTGTTCTTGCTGTTGTTCTTGCTATATAGTTGTCGTAATATAATAGATCTAATCTTCATGGTGTGATAATTATGTGCGCGTGAAGGGACTTTTCCTACAGTAAATATATGTATTATATCAAATTGTCATCAATGTATACACGAAGTGACACAATTTTTTTTCTCCCTCCTCTCATCATAATAACATCATTATATACATATATATATATATATGTACATATATATATAATTATATAGAACGCCTCACCAAAAAAAAACAAAGTCACTTTTTTTCCCTTCTATATAGTAATGATGTAATTTTTCACATTGTTTTTTTTTCTCGTTAATATATGCTTATATACATATGTATACACATATATATATATATATATTTATATATGTATATTACGTAATAATAATAATAATGATAATAATAATAGTTTATGATTTTTTTTTCATTTAGGAAGAAGACGATAGAGAAGAAACGCTATCCTTTAAAGAGGAAGAATTTAAAGACGTCCGCAAGGGTCTGAAGACTTAAGGTGGGTAGTTTTATCTCCTCGAAAGTGTTTCGTGGGTGTCAATGACAACGATGACGATGATGTTGAAGGAAATACATTTGTGAAATGGCAATTGCTGAAAGGGAAAGGAAACGGCACTGCACTGTACTTAACGTGTCTTCAACGAGAGAAAAAAGAAAATTCTTGAATGATTTCAATTTTTTATGTACATAAACGTATCTTTTTTCTTTCTTTCTTCCTCTTACATTTCATTTTTGTATTATTTAGAAGAAGAAGAAGCTTTTTTCTCAAGCTCTCTTCATTATTTCCTCTATCTTTTTTTAAAATTGTTCAATTTATAGATATTTTTTTTGGCTACCAATAATAATAATAATCATAATCATAATAATAATAACCATTCATATAGCTTTTTTTTCATAATAGCCCCTGTCCTTTTCCTTTCTCTATCATAATCATGAGAGGATGATGGAGATGATAATAATAATAATAATAATAATTTATTATGGCTAATATAAGTCTGTCAACTAAAACGGATCAACGTTTCCCCGACTTCAGCAGCATTGTTGATAAATTGAGTAAACTCCGAACAAAATAATGAAAATAAGCAATATCACTATGAAAAATATACCTAAAGTCAACAGGAGTTCGCTCGGGATTTCCGGTTTTGTTGCCGGGTTGCATGTTTTTGGTACTATTGAAGCTGCAATCATTTTCAAAGAGTGACAATTAGTGAAAATTTACATGGATTTTTTGTTGAAATTTTATCCGGGATTTTTCTTATTTGAGGAATTTATTTTTAAATTGGGGTGAGAAAAAAGTAGGCTAAAAAAGGCTCTTGAGCTTTGGAGTGTATTTTTTAAGTTGGTTTATTAAGTTGTGTATAGGATTTTTACGCATATGTAGGGATTACATTGATGTTTAAATATATGGGAGTAGAGTAATGAGAGTAGGGAGGAGATTGGGTTGTGTGGGAAAATATGATTTTGAATGTATAAAAAATTTGATGTATGTTGTGGATGGAGAGATGTTGTGGAGGGAATATCTGTATGACTGTGAGAAAGTAAATCTATGGAAGAAAGAGAAACGTGACTGGAAAAACTTACAAGTAGCTTGCAGTAGTTGTGGCAGATATTTTTTCCAAAAGGCACACTGCTTGAGTCGCGGACCGCGTCCGATGGGGGGTGGGGAGCTCATATTTGTTGACAGCTCCAAATACTCTCGCCCAAACACTGTATGGACTGGCCAATACACTTTGTTCCACGTTCCATTAGAGTAAATGCTAGGATTTCTATTTAGAGAGAGCAATATAGGGGAGTATCGTTTTATAACTATTGAAAATAAATCCGCAAAATCATTAATTCTTTTTTTTTATGAGTACGTTGTTTGCCATTGTTCAAAAGCTCCATTGTCCCTTTCATTTCCCTTCTTTTTCATATAATTGGTCATATAATAATTGTAAGAACATGGATAAAAGAATAATAAAAAAAAATTTCTCTTTATTTTTTAATATATATATTTATTATATGTATATAAGTAGAAGACCCAGGGATTTTCCACTCCTTACCCAGTTTTGGCAAAGTTAGCCCAGTATCGCATCATGACACGACTGAGCGTTTTTTCTTCAGTGCTGTACTTCTTGGTGGGATCCAGAGGCTCTCCGAAGACAAAATTGATTTCATCAGCATGCATCACTCCTGTCCAGGAAGGCCAAAAATGCTGGGTCGACCGATGAGTGAAATAATAATAGTAGACATAATTCCCTCTCTCGGCATACCTAAAATACATTCAAAGTAAGAGAGAAAAAAATTTCGTTATACAATTTTTAGCTTCCATAAATTGTCACACACCGACGAGGAAACTTACATATATTTAAATATGTACATGATAAATGTTTGCTTTATTATTGCTAGCCAATTTTTACGCACTATCATCCAAATTAAATCCGTAAGGAAGATAAAATGTACGTATTATGTAGATCGTAGGAATATAATGTACTTGACCTTGGTCAAAACACCGTGTCCTAAGTTAACTGACCCGGGTCAGAGTCGGAAAATTAAATACTAAAATATTTTTCTACGATGGGACTTCCGGTGAAAGCCCGGTGAAAGTCAGAATGAAAGCAGGGTGAAAGCCAGAGTGAAAGCAGGGTGAAAGTCAGAGTGAAAGCAGGGTGAAAGTCAGAGTGAAAGTAGGGAGAAAGTTGAAGGGAAAGGAGGGCGAAAGTCGGAGTGAAAGTAAAATTGAGATGGGAATTACCATTAAAAGAGTAATAGCTGGAAACGGTGGAGAAATGCATTTAAAATAAAATATTATGCTCAATAATTGAGCCCACTGTTGACGTTATTATGTGGAGAGAAAGCCCACGAATTTCAAAGTATGTTTATGTTTTGGTAGTGAAAGTATATAAGCCAGGCAATTGGAGGATATGCCATTAGGTTTGGAAATCAGAGTAAATATTGAGAAGAGGATTTTGTGTCCATGAGTTCCATCACTGTCATTATTATGCCGTAAGGCGTCTAACATGATACGTTTGGCCCAGCTCTCCTTCCCCTGTCCCCATGCTTTCCCTTGCCCGTAAAGGCACATGTGAGAGGATTTATGGGCTATTCCTTTGTAATTATGTAAGTTTTATGGGAAAATGAAGCAGCAGAGAGGAAAAGCAATTTAAAATGAAGTTGTGGTTCTCTGTCCAACTTTCCCTTCATTCCCATACTTATCTCCTTCGTTTAATGCTTTTAGTCCAAAACTCAACTATACTACCGTAAGATTACCCTAATAAAGGCTTTTCTTTATGCCACTACAATCTTCAAGCTACAAACTTATGCTGGGGATGTATCCGTCAAAGTAGCTATAGAGAGAGAGAGAGAGAAAATGCTGTGGGCAATGAACGGTGTGCTTATATAGACACACCAGCATTATTCTCCCTTCCAGCTCTTGAGTTATGGTTTCTCTTAAGTGTGGATTGGTCCTCACTTTTGATTATTATATCCGTTATTAGAGCCTTGACGTATGTAATAAGCATAAATGTATCATCAAACAGAATCTAAAATTCCCTTTCCTTTCCCTCCTCATTTATTTCTTCCCGCTCCTCAACACAGTTCCTATCCTCAAAGAGAGGTAAACTCCATGAAGCCACAATTCATATTTATGGAGAAAGTCTTCTCGCTTTCTCGTCTTTTTAAATTACAACCAAAAACACCTCTCTTAGAATCCCTGCCATTTACAAAATATTATGTTTGATTAAATCCCCCCCACTTTACTACTTTTCTTCTTTCAAAAATTAATTCATCCATTGCTATTTTTTCGTGAAAACTTTATCCCGGTTCTGGCACCCTTCAAATATCACCTGATTTTCTTTGTCCAATAAAATCTACATAATTTTCTGAAATTTTGAGATCGCATAAATCTCTAGCATTTTCTGAAATTTTTAGATCCCAGAAATTTCTAACATTTTCTGAAATTTTTGGGTCCTCCAAATTTTTAAAATTGTCAGATCCAACAAATTACTTAATTTTTTTTACATTTTCTAAAATCGTCAGATCCAATAATTTTTTTACGTTTTCTAAAATCGTCGGATCCAATAAATTTCTAAAAATTTTAAATCCAATAAATTTCTAATTTTTAGCCCACGACATACCCTGAAATCTGCTATTGTTATTAGTAAAGAGGCCAGGCTTTTAGCACTACAGTGTAGAAAGTGTATGGATAAAGTGTGAACATACCTCAAGGCCAATTCATTCACATTGCATGTAAAGTGTTTATCTCCAACGATTTTGTCTAGATTATCACGGTTCTTGACAGGATCATGAGGATTGAGCCAGTCAGTGTACTCGAAGATGACTGCTTGCCTGGCAATATTGTTTAAATAAGGGTTGAGCTCCTTGACAGACTGCATATATTCCTTCCGATCCACGACCACATTCTCTTCATTTTTGAACAATGTCGTGAGGTAGTAGATGATGAAATAGTTCCCTTCATCCGTGTTTGACCCGAGAAGTAACGGAGTATGTTTGAAGTGACCTTCCCTGAGGGCCACCTCGGGTAACGAATCAAGAAACGATCCATCCAAAACTGGCACAAATGGAAACTCGCAAATACCCATTGTTCCCCACTCGTTAACCACCAATTCGCTTGCATTCATAGCTCTCAAACACGCTATGACCTCGTCAATTCTATATTCAAAATGTAAAAATCATCCTGTAAATTTACCTCCTCATATGCCTACACACACACACACATACCCACACACACACACACAAAATCACATTATCCCATATCAATTCAACACAGAGAGCAACTCCTTCCATCATACACTCACAAAATATCAAATTATGTACACTCTCTCAGGTCATGAGGTCCTCCACTATGTACATACTACAAAATACATCTCTACTCCTATAGACGCACCAAACCTACCAATTCTTACACTCACATATTTCAAACAGCCCCGACTACTTTCCCCACCACTACTCCTAAAACTCCGTATGTACGCACATGTAATTGGAGCCAGACACACTACCACCGCACGCAGTCACATATTCCCATAGCACCAATACTCAAGGCACGCAATATAATAAGTCCTACAGCCATACATATCCCACAGTTCCATATGTACCTACACTTTTCTCCCTATCACCTCATACACAGCCTCCTATAATATAAACAACGGAAGGAAAGCCAATCAAACAGCAAACGCTCATATTATGTACACGCCACCATTCCCATATCCTTACATACCACATTAACAACATTTATACTCCCAAGCAGCAACAATAAACAACAACCACAAACGCAAATATCCACCTCTCACATAGCATATCGCATATCCATAACATACATAAGAAAAAATGTACCAACAAATTTCATACACCAGAAAAAACCCCCTAATATCAAATACCCTCCGCTCTCTACCTTCCTATCTTTCCTTCTTTTCCTACTCCAACCCCCCAATTCACATGCATACCTTTAAAGCCTCCCAAAAAATCACACAAGTAAATAAAAAAAAACAATTCAGCTCTACTCTACTACTAGCAAACTCGTTAGCTCCAATCTGAGGGAAAATTACTACGCTTGTAAAAAAAAGTATCTATGTACGTCCACGTAATTGCTATACACGCGTAGGTATATGGAGACAAGGGTAAAAAAAATCCCATACTAAACATACAAAGATATGACGTGATATTGAAAAAAGCATGAGAAATCGAGGAGAAATTACTTGATTTTTTAGCCTACTATTAAAGTCTCAACATTCATACAAAAACACAATTATTAATGTTATCACAGAGAGACGAGCTCACATAGAATCTAGAGCTGTAAACATGGCATTTACTCAGGCTGAGTAAAATTATTATAAAAGTATTTTCCATAGCATTTTAAATTTTGTCATTTTCAAAATGCGTTTATAATTTATAATTAGAATAAAAGAGTTTTTTCCTCTTTTTTTTTTAGTACAAAGTGCTCCTCCAAAAGTGAAAGCTTCCACGTATAGTTTCTCCAAACCTGAGTCAGATGATCTTATAATATTTTTGAAGGTAAAGAAGCGAGAGTTGATTTTCAAAAAGCTTGAAAATGATTATACAATCACGTATAAATAAATAGGAAACATACATTACAACGTACCACCACCTATTACAAGGACATAATAGGTAACACATTAGTCGGAATACAACACAATAATTTTTTTTTCAAATCTGCAAAAAACATGTAAAACAATATAAAATAAATGACGATCAAAAAGTACACAGCGCTTGAGAGTATTTTTTTTGATTATTTGAAACGTGCGCGCTCATCACATCACATAGACTGAACCGTCCTTCTCGGCTCTTATCTCTTCCAGCATCTCAAATATAATGCAACAAGCAGGCTCTGGATGCAGAACATTGACTTATCTTTAGCAAAAATATACAGTAGAAATTACATATGGAATTTTATGTGTAGAGCACATAAAAATCCTACGCATCAAATTATTTCATCTCTCTATGCATTAATTCCCAACCTGTACACTCCTCTCCTCTTTTTCTCGGAGAAAGTCAAAACTCGTTCAAGTCTCAATGTACTATGTAAGAATGCTCAAAATCTCTATACTTTATGTCTTTGTATCTAAAAGCTGTATAATATAGCCCCTTGTTAGAAATGTGTAGGTAGAAATGTGGTAAAAACACGACAGTCAAATGAAGGATGAGAAATCAAAAGGGATCCACATGACTGGAGGGGGTGGACTATGTAAAGTGCAAGCCCTACAATGTGAAAAAAACTCTAAATGGGAATCTGTTGGGAAGAAAAATAATATTGAAAAACATTTTTATATTATTTACGATAGATACTATTTCAAGGGAGAGCATACATAAAAAGAGAGAGAGAGAGAGAAAGATCCAAAATGGTTGAGCATCATCTCAATGCTAAAAATTCTATTCCAACATTGAGGACAGTAAAAAATGCGCAAATTGCTACAACACAGAGAGAGAAAGAGAGAAAGGGAGAGACAGAGAAAGAAATGGAAAAAGTGAGAGAGGGAGAGAGAGAGAAAGAGACAGAGAAATAAAAGGGGAAATGTTACATGTAGGAGAGAGTTATTTGTGTCGTGTCTGGAAATTAAAATTGTGACAGGATGGAAAATTCTTGGCGGCCATCAAGTCAGATGATGGGTAAATGCTATTTACATTGACGGTTAGAGAGAGAGAGAAAAAAAGAGAGAGAGACGTGAGATAAAGTGGGGTATGTACACCTTTTGTATGTCTCCACAGACATGACACACTCTTTCTCTCTCTCTCTCTCTCTCAAAAAGCCTACACAGAGAAAAAGCTACAGTCAAAAAAAAACCTACAAATGGAAATGTATGGAGTGAAAGGTAAAAAAAGAGAAAGTAAAAAAAATACAGAGCCATATAAAAAAAGGTACCTTATGGCAGAAAACGCATAAAAGCAATTTATAGAGAATTGAAAAGAGAGAAAAATATTGAGCCGCCATTCCATAATAATGATGCACATCACATTTCATGTCGAGTCAAAAAGTCTACAAGGAACCAAAAACCTACACTACACACACACAAACACAGAGAAGGAGACAAATCTAAAATAAACGAGGTTTTCTGTGTACATAGTCCTCCTAGCTCTATGTATTGCAGTAGCATTGGAGCATTCCCCCTATTTTTTGAATACATGTGAGTTTCTCTGTGTAGTTTGTATGTTTGAATATGGAGCTATTACTTGGTCCTCCTCCCAGCAAATGTGAATTTTAGTGTGAGTGAGACACAAAGATTCTGTCAGAGGAACTACGTGTGTGTGTGAGAGAGAGAGAGAGAAAGAGAGAGAGAGAGCTCTGGTAGTGTCAGAGACAGCATTGATAATGACTCTCTCTGTAGAAGTACATGAAGTGAGCGAGAGAGATTCTATTGAGACAGTGCATTTGGAAGAGGATGATGGTGGTTGTATAGAGAGAGAGAGAGAGGGAAATTTGATTAATCCGTCTTACTAATGCATTTTGAGGGAAAAAGTCACCTGTTTTTGTCATGAGGACAGTTGACGGCCTCAGCTAGCCGAATTCCCCTGAGGATAGACTCTTCGCGAGAGATGATAGCCCAGTTAGCTGTCGCACTACCTGACTGGAGAATTGCCCGATGGTACAAATTCCGACTCAGAGGACTCAAGAGATGAAGGGAGACGGACACGGCTCCAGCCGACTCTCCGAACAGGGTAATATTGTCTGGGTCACCGCCGAAGCGCTCAATATTATCTTTGATGAACTTAAGTGCCTCCAGTTGGTCAAAAAGTCCTGCATTTCCCGGCACATCCGGCGTTCCGAAGTAGAGGAAGCCCAATGAGGCGACTCGGTACTGCATCGAAACTAAAACGACACCCTCCGTTGCGGCAAGTGTTTTAAGGTCGTACACGTCCAGCGTTGAGGTGCCTGAGTAGAAGCCGCCACCGTAGATCCATACCATCACAGCCGCTTTTTTAGGACGAGGACTACATCACACAAAAACACACACACACACATACAAATAAATTACATTCCAATTAAAACCTATTTACATTTTATATGTCACTTATAATTACATACTCCCATTTCCACGTCACTTCCAACTAAGTAATCCCCCACTTTCAACCCTTCCTTTTCTCCTTTCCTATATTTATTTATACATACGAAAACAATTCCCGAGTCAACAGCTTTTTATCCTTCCCAGTAATAATAATTACTCTAAATTTCCCTTTCCCCAACAAAATTGTCCTCTCTCAAATTGTAAGAGTAACCATTTTTGAAAACTTTTCTAGAGAGATAGAAAAAAAAGCCATTCATTTCTCCTCACTGAGAAAATATCGTGTGCGCTAAAACTATAAACTCATACTAAGAATCTCTCACATCTTCAACTTTCCCTTTCCTTTCTCCCTAACTTTCCCTATAGATAGCATTACATTTTACTAATTCTCTTCCCCTGAATAATCCCCCAGCTTTTCTTCACATTCCCACGGATTCTCAAAGAGTTTGAAGCGGAGAGAGAAAGAGGAGAAAAAGACTGTCAATCAAATGATAAGTTCTGGATTAACTGTTTCACATTTTTCTATACCCATTTATATCATGTACTTTGAGGGAAAGGATAGAGTTTCAGTACGTAAGAAATACGTAGACGGGGGGGGGAAATATTGATAATCAAAGCATGGAGAGTTTTTCCTTATCTTTGGGTATATCTTTTCTTGGATGTAAAAAAGTAGATAGTTGTGGGTTTTAGTAGAATAAAAAAAGAGAGAAGAAAAAAAAGTCTGTTTGAAAGTAAAAGCATGCCCTTGCCAAATGTCTGGGTAGGGTATTTTTCATGAATGTAAAACGGGGCTCCATATTTTACTGGCTAGCTTCTTTGGCCGCATAGCTTTAATCTCGTTGGCTCCTCTATCTCGTGTGGTGTGGCACTACTTTTTTCTCACAGAAGCACAGTTACAACTCTTTGAGACTCTCCTCTCCTATCTTTACTCACACAGAGAGATAGTTGTAGTAAAGGAGTGTAGAAAAGTCTTGCTTGTGAAAAAAAGAAAAAACTTACTCCCTCTCTCTCTCTCTCTTTCTCTCTACACATACATGGATAAGTTTATATCCAAGTTTTTAGGTATAGCCACGTGGGGATATATGAGCTACACATTCGAGCCGGGGGACATGTTCGATTTTTGAGCTGTAAAACTTGCCAAAAAAACTAGTCCGTTTCCCACTCAATCCTGCATACCTTTTCATGTATAGAGTGAGAGAGAGAAAGAGAGAGAGAGAGAGAGAGACTGTATGAGAAATCTGGATCTCCTATATACTACATACATAATTACCTATATTTTAAGCTCTCATATCTCCAGGCATGTCTTTTCCACACTGAACGAACCTACTTTTGAAAAGGGATAGAGAGGGAGAGAGAGAGATTCACCGACATAAAAATAAGGATGGGAATTAAGCGGAAAATTAAAAACGATATTTTTTCCCTTATATATAAATTTTTTACAAGTAAGAAATTTCTAGGCTGCACTTCTTTTCAAGGATCTGTATATTTTTTGGAGCTATGGTTTTTAATGGAAGAAAAATTTTCCGAGTGAGAATAAATTCTATATTTTTCTATGAGGGAAAGTGAGTGAGAGAGAGAGAGAAAGTTGAGATCAAGTTGTCATTAGAGTATCAATGGCAAATGCCAATGAAAGTGCGGTTCATCCTTCTCTCTAGAGGCTAATCTAGCGAGTGCGTTGAATGGATCTATAAAACCCTTGGCCATTATAGGGAATTCTAGATATTGCTCCGAGCGGATGAATTTTAGCCAAGAAGAAAAGAAACTATCTTTTTCAAAAGGGGAAAGAGATAGAAGTTAAGATAGGGGAAGTAATAGGAGGGGGACAGAAAAGACGAGAAAAGTACAAGTTATAGAAATTTTTATAGGAGATTTTTTTTCTTCTGCTCAAATAAACCTTTGGATTCTTTCCAATTTACAGTGGTTTTCATTCAATATTTTCGGTACTAAACTGTCATTCCTTGAGTATTTGATACTTCGGGGATGACAAAATTTTCTTCAAATTTTTTCTTTTTTTTTTGCTAATAATAAATTCCTTGATTGCTCAACTACTTTGGAAGGATAAGTTTTGTATGGATAATAATTATTGAGATATTATGAGAAATTACCTCGGAGTGACGACATTGAGGTACAGGCAGTCCTCAGACAATTCTGTATTCGGATTCCACATGGCTGCTCCAGCAAATTCAGGAAATAGAGTATCAATAATCTGTGGACAGGAATTCGGAGGCTTTGTACAATCCTTCACTCCTGACCAACTCTTTATAGGTTGTGGATGGCGAAAACGGAAATCGTCTATTGGGGGTTCTGCGTAAGGAATACTATACCAACAATTGACCGGTTCTCGGTTCTCCGTCGCTGCATTGTCCACGAATCCTCTTACCCAGCCTGTTATCAAAATTCCCAAAATGTCATTCTTCAATGTTCCAAACTTCAATGCTTCACATTTATAAAATGATTATTAGAGAAAAACATCCTAAGTAAATATTGCCCAAAAATTCCCTCTGATTTACAACGTTAAATTTGCAATGCTAATTTTTTTTAAACACTACCAAAAAATCAACAAAAGAAATTGAAAATATCGGCACGAAATTTTTTAAAAAATTTATAAAAAATTTTCACATTTTCAAAGACAAATTCACAGAAACTTTACAAAAAAAATTTCACACTAAAATTGAAAAAATTTCCCCTCTGACTAAATAGAACAATTTTTTGATATTTTTCTATTTAATATTTCAATTCAAGCTCACATCAAGCCTTTTGGCACATTCCATTAAAAAAGCAT
This sequence comes from Spatulosminthurus flaviceps, assembly GCA_034693705.1. Classification (NCBI taxonomy): domain Eukaryota; kingdom Metazoa; phylum Arthropoda; class Collembola; order Symphypleona; family Sminthuridae; genus Spatulosminthurus; species Spatulosminthurus flaviceps. Next base: position 22,207 of record JAQFXU010000470.1, on the reverse strand, counting down.
CAGAATCTCCTACATATTTACAGTACTAATAAACATTTAAAGAGTCCAATAAAAAAAACACGGACCGGTGGTAGTCTCGATGAGGAGATCATCGTCGTTGACTTTTCGGGAGGCATCTGAAAACCTCACAACCACGTGAGAGCAAGTGAGAATAAACTGGACAAGGCCGATGAAGTACCGATTTCGAAGACACATTGCTCATCTCAAGCGGCTTTCGCTGGCCAGCTGTGGAAAAATCAAGCCATGAAAAGAGAATCGTGAGAATCGCATCACATTTTCCCTCAGGTATTTTTCAATTATGCCAGTCAGTTTGCGGAATCCGTTACCTTTTTTTTATGTATCAACCCCACAAGAGAAGAAAAGTGAGAGAGAGAGAGAAATAGAAAAGAAGGGGAAGTAGAGATGTAACTAAGAAAATGTCAGCTCTCAAATTCACAAAGAATATCAAAGTGTAATGCGATGAAAATATAAATGACTTACTAACCTAACAAGGACAGTAACAACAACAATAAAAGTAACTCCAACAACGTAGAAAACTACTGCAGTAGCTTTTTCTTCCCCTCCCATTTCCCCAACCTATGCCATTTCTCTCCGCGTATGCAAGCCACAATTCCACACACACACTCCGTCAAAAAAAAAAGCTTTCTATTGTCACTGCATTCTATTACCACACACCATCCCCGACAAAAAAACTTAGTTCACCTGACTTTACTTCAAAAGTAGAGTAAGCCTTCACTTGTTCTCTACTGCCATAGTAACTTTCTCCCTTAACCACATTCCCAGAGTAAGTATGTACCCACGTATAAAAGACATTCTCCTTTTTTTCTTATACACAAATAAGCCAGCTTAAACCATATAAAATCATAGTATTTCCCTATATATAGTACAGAAGGCTTAAGAATTTAACCCTCCCCAGGAAAGGACTATGTCTTAAAGTTAGATTTCATAAAGACGGGGCAAATGTATGTACATCCAGAGTTGGTGGAATGTGTACGAGAGGCGGGCACATGCAGCGTCGGCTGCCTGACTCACTTTTCATGAGCATTATGTCCGGGATAATCGTATCTTATGTAACATTTACAAGACTAACTTCCCCGCTTTTTAATTCCTTTGGTTTGTGTACATACTAAATATGGTAAGATTATAGCCTCCTCCTCCTCTACTCCTCCTTACCCTCCTCCTTAATCATATTTCCCTCTCTTTATCTCTCTCTCTCTCTCTCTCTCTCTCAACCTCCCAACTACTATTACTCTACTACATTTCTTTATATACAGGAACCAATTCCAATCTCAAGATATCCTCCTCATCCTCCTCAGGACCTTTCCCTGCTACACCTTCCTCCTTTACTATATAATGAAACTTGAAGAAAAATTCCAAACCATTTTATAACTACGTATGTACGTGGACGACGCTATTATGTAGAAAGGTGCAATCCTTATATAGCTCCGCTTATAAATGAGCTACATAAGGCCATGTAAGACCCCATATTTATGTACACGTAAGAAAGGTAGTAAAAAGAAAGTTGTTAGAGAAAGTGAGTAAATAAGCTACGGAATAAATATATGCTCTTTCTTGGGAGAGAGAAAGTTCGGAGGAGAGAAATAAGAGGAAGGAGAAGAAGAAGCCGAAGAAGTGGTGGGATAAGAAAGAGCGATAAAAATAAGTGAGAAGCTTGTAAATGTAAATGGTAATCATAGTGAAAGCATGTGGAGTGATCAAATCCGAAAGCGTTCAAGAAAAATGAAACTGGGAGTTTGTGAAAGTTGAAATGATGGGGTGCTGCGGAGGGAGAGAGAGAGAGAGAGAAAGTATAGGGAAAAGGTATAATACTCTTCTTACAAAAGTAAAAGTGAGAGAGGAATACTTGGAAAAAGAGGAGAGAGAAGAGGACTGTAAGAAAAAGGGGAGGGAGAAAATAAAAGTTTGTGTACACCTGAGAGTTGAGATGATACAGGATGAAAAAGCTGTTTGTCAATACATGAGGAGCAGGGAAGAGAGAGAGAGAGAGAGAGAGAGAGAGAGAAAGTGAGAGACATACGTAAAAGCTAAGGACATAAAATGAGAGCCAAGGAAAGGAAACAGGTATGACAACTTCTATAGCGTTATTACTTTCTAAACGGAGTAAAACTTGCCCAACTGCTCGCATCTGTAATTTCCCTCAGCTCCGACCAAGAAGGTAATTACACTAGAGCAAGTATTATCTAGCGGGTAAGACCGGTTAATATTTATCAAAGGGAGCTAAAACTTATGAGAAGAGAGAAAGACATCTTGTTGGGACTTATGTGGAGCGTGACGACGACGCCACCAAGCCTGAACGGGAATTTAGATTCAACAAGGAAACTGGAAGAAAGCGTCAAGCTAACGAAAGGGAAAGAGAAAGTGAGAGAGAGAGAGAGAGAGAAATTGAGAGAAGAGATGCATTTGAAATCCAGAACTATATTGTGGTTCTATCGTCTGACCATGTCTCCCACTTCTCCATGTGCCTTCATCTCGATATCCTTGGTTTCCTCAACTGCCAAGCAACTCGATTGTTCCCTTCTCGACCTTCTGCATTCACTCCTGTTTCTCTTTCTCTCTCTCTCTCTCTCTCTCCTCAATACATAGTATGATATATGTGAAAGCCTTGAAACGTACATTGGTCGTCTCTTCACATTTACTCTTTCTCTACTTGGCGTTCGTTGTCTGGCAAGTTTTGTGTTAAATATTTGATTCAAGCTCTTACACCCATGCAGGCTCTTTAACGTCCTACCTTGCCCACCTTTTACTCATGGCTTTCTCCTCTCTTTCTTTTCTCTGTCTGTGCCTTATTACTTGTGACGTTCCCATCCCAAAAACTTTTCACTCCCTATATACACCTCCCACTATTACCACTACCATTCCTTCTCCTACTACCACCATTTCCCACAAACAATGATTTTCTATATAGATTCGCCCAGCACACTTGCACACAAAGACCTTCTCTCTCATCGTCTATTGTATGCATGGCATGGGAAATTATACGGTGAAATTTCTCCACTTCTCTCACCCTCCTTGTAATATACTTCCCCCCGTCTACACACACCTAAGCTCCTATACTATTCTCCTTCCCAAGCATAAATATCTCCCTTGTACTTCTTAACAACCACGCATACACATTTATACATAAGTATAGAACCCTCGCCTTTTTCCTCTACCCATTTCTACACTACTGTTCTTTTGGAGGCAAAATTTCTCTACATTTGGCTTACTGCCTGATAATAGACAGAAGCAACTGCAGTAGAGTTTTTATTCTCCAAGGAGCTAACAAAACCAAGGAAAAAGCAATGAGCACATGCATTTATGCATGTCAAGAAGCTATAGAATTTTGCTAAACAACGGCAAACCGTCCATCCGCTCCTACGGCTCTCATATTCCTTCATATCCTCATAAAATTCCCGGCCCCAGCAGCACTACCTAACTGCAGAGAGCCAAAGCGCGGAAAAACTCTCTATAATGCAAACTTCTAGCGGAAAATCTGGAGAAAGTTATCAAGTTAGGAGAAAGTCGAGAGGATCAGATAGGAATCATGGCGAATACTAAAGAAAATTATTAGAACAAAGTAAATATGTTTGAGTCGACCCCCCCCCCGACACCCACCCCAAAAAACGCAAAGTTTTTCCTAAGAGACATTTTTTTCACAGAAAGAGAAAAAATTGCGGGAAAAATTCAACTGGAAGAAAGGAGAAATTGGTGAAAGTAAAGAGAGAGTGAGAGAGAGAGAGAGAGAGAGAGGGAGAGGGAGAAAGAAAGAGATGGAAAAGGAATGAGAAATTTTTAGCAAAATAATGGGGAGAAATAGAGACAGATAAAGAGAGGAGAGGATAGTCAGGGGAAAGCAAAAGGATAGGAAAGGAGATAGATAGATAGATAGAGACAGGGAAGGAAAGAGAAAGGAAGGAAAGTTAGGAAGAGGGAAGGATTGGATGGTCGGTTGGGATTCTTCCAACATTCATACATTGAAGAAGAAACCATTGCAGAAGGCGCTTTCGTTTCGGGCTCAGAGTTTGGTCGGCCGGAGACAGAGACCAAGAGACTAAAAACTTGGCAAAAGTAGGTTGAGCGAGCATCGTGAAACATTGCAATCGATCAATTCCTTCCAACGACTATGCCTTAATACTTACTTATCTAGCTCTGCTCTAGTTCGTTGTACGAGGGAGGAATATATGTATGGAGTGCTGGTTGTAGTAGAGTAGTAGTCGTAGTAGTAGAAGGAGCAGCAGCTCAAAACTCTCTACAGCTTTCTCCAGTTTCCCTCTATATCATCCAATGCTTTCTTCCAACACTACAGAGGAGTACAGAGGCCCATAAGTGTGTACGTATAAAGTATATGTATTTAGTTTCTAATAGAGACTCATATATATTGAGCGTACTCACTCCTCTCTCTCTCTCTCTTCCTTACTATATATATAATAGTGTGAGCTAACTTTTTTCCTCAGAGGAGTAGACACACACACACATACACACACACATTTACACATTCACACACTTACACACACACAATGAGTGAAAGATACAACCCATGCATAAAACTAGGGCCAGTTGTAGTAGTAGACTCGTAGTAGTAATAGTAGAGTAGGAGAGAGAGAGAGAGAGTAACCAGAGATAATATTGACTAGCCTACTCCCAAGCTTCCTCTCCTAGCGCTCCCATCCCTTGTACGTGCATACGACGAGAGAAAGGTGCATAGAATGGAGGAGAAAAGAGTTTAACCTTCCCTCCCTGCCTCCTCCTTCTTCTTGTTCTCTCTTTTCGCATTCTCTTTTATATGCTGGAGTAGTATAGGCTAGCCTAGCCCCTGCTACTACGATTTTTTTCATGTATATACACATATGACGAACCAAGGAACCACTTGCATATATTTCCTAAAGACTTTAGCAGCCGTGTCTCAAAAATTGGATAGGTGAGAGCTGGGTGTGTACGTACATAGAGGGCTATAAATATGGGAACATAACCACACATGATATCAGGTCCAAGGTGGGAGACTTGGACGGGAGATGTTAGAGTGAAAGTTATATGGAGAAAGTAGAGTAAAATCTATGGTATAATCATAAGCTGGGGTGAAAGTAGGTATAGATTGGATTTATGAGAAAAAATCCAGCGATGCTCAGCACTGACTTGTTTTCTCTCTTCTTCCCTTCTCTTGCTTTCTCCCTTGCTTTCTCTCACTCGTCCTTCACTCCCATGCCATGCTCAAAAACTCAGCTTGTTTCCTTGGTTTCTCTTTCCTTTTCGCTCTTGTGTATGTCTGTCTCTCTCTCTCTCTCTCTCTTGTGCTCATGGCATTAGATACTCTCTCGCCAAGCTCTGAATCTTTGAGCTGCCTCACTTGATTGCATACATGAGTGTGTTTGTGTGTGTGTGTGTATTTTGGGTTGGTGTGCATAGGTAGTGCATGGAAAATCCAGTTGTCGTTTCCATTGTTCTCAGTACTTTCTCTTCCCTCCACATTTCAGTTGTATTTGCGTGTGTGGAGATTGGTAGGAAGGAGTAGAGGGTAAAGTAGCTGCTTATGTATGTGCGAGTGTGGGGAAAGGAGATGGATGTGTGTGTACTTAAACGCAGCGTATGGCTCACATTTACTGACATTCCTGAGCGAGTTGCACCTCTTGTGCATTAGCACTATTTACTTTCACTTGGTTTACAGTTTCCTTTGAACCAACTTGCTCTGCGGATGGTCGGGCGAGACTCCATACTTTATTACTGTCATAATCGTAAATAGACGGGAGGGATACTTTTCTCTTTTTCTTTCTCGCTTTCCCTATCTCCAGTTCTCTCTCTCTCTCTCCTCTCTATCTAATGCTGTCTCCTGTGCAGCTCTAACTCCGACTTTCCCTTATCGTGCTACTTTCTCCGTCCAGAAACGACTGCTATTGCCGCTCCTGGTTAAAAAGACTTTTTTTCTCTCTTTTATATAGCCAAACTCCGTTTACGTGCTCTATTCTATATAATTCACATTAAATTTAAAATGTTGGAAAAAGTCATGAGGAAATCTTTTTGACAAGAGTGTCGCTTTCTCTCTCTCTCTCCCTTTCCTCACTGCAGCTACCAAGCTTTTGACCTTCCAGCAATATAAGCCTCCACCTGACTTTCAATTATACTGTCATAGCCTTCTCGGGGACCCAGTTTTTCCTTCACATTTCACTCTCTCTCTCTCTCTCTTCTTGATTCATACTCCCGAGCTGGGGAATATATTTTTCAAATTCATTAATCAGAGGTTGGTGAAAGCTGGAGAAAGTTGAGAAATTGGAATTTATTATTCTGGAATAAAAAAATAGCTCCCCATTCCGTCATTATGGCTCATCTTTATAGAGCTATGGGAGTGAAAGTAGAGGGTCTATTGTACACAATAATAGAAAGTAAATGTACAAGCGGATATATTTTTTTGTGTGGGGGTCTCACACGGAAATGCATTCCGCTCTGAATACATCCTTCATTCCAATATACGACTTTCCCTTAACGCAGGACGAGTTATAATAATGAAAGTTTTTTCCCCTTTCTTTTTATCTTATTCAGGCGCATTGTAGTACGTACCTACCACACATCAACCTATATTTCCCATAATAAGTTTAAATATTCTTTTTTTACACTGCCATGAAAAATTTTATTTATAATTTCACGCTGATGACTCCATTCTTCCCACATTTATAATTTCCCAATTCCTCTTATTCTTCTTTCCCCTTCTCTTCCATCTTCTCACACACAGTTCTACAACCTTTCCTAGTCGGATTGCATTTCATGCCCCGAAGCTTTTACTGTCAGAGCTTTTCACATACTCCTTCCTCCCAAACCTATGCAAATACAGAGGTCTCTAGCTTTGTAGGATTTATTTTCCTTTCTCTCTCTCTCTCTCTCTCTCTCTCTCTCCAAGAATTTCCTCCTACTTTCCTTATTAACTTTTTTTTCCTCCACAGTTATAAACTCTTATACCTTATGAAAATGTATAACTGTACTAAATAAGCTCCTTATAATATATTTAAATAGAAAATCCTTTGATTGAAACTTCCTACAACCCACCATTTCCCTCTATTTATTATTAAAAATTAAGCCTTTCTCAAGCCTCAAAATTAGCTTAATGAGCTTTCCATTTATATTTTCTCACTATAGAAAGGTTCCTAGGTTAATGGATAACAAATAAATTCCTATTGGTTCCATAAAGAGAGAGAGAGAGAGTCACTATAAATCAATACATTAATTGCAAAGCGGTTAGATTATTAAAAATGATACTAAATTGGTATAGACGGGAAAAGAAATAATATTTGAACCCTTCGCCTCCTCTATCGATACTCCAACAAAAATAATTTCCTCTGATTCCTCAACTGCACCTCATTGTGTACGTACATACTAAAAAAAAATTTCTATACTAAAAAGCTAAGTTTCCTACACCCACAATATCCTCAATATTCTTTGAAAAAAATCCCCAATAATAGAAACTTCCCAGTCTCTCAGCATCTTGAGCAAGTAAATTTTTTAGTATTGGCATTGCAGTTCTGCTTTATCAGGATTTTTTTTATCTGGTGTCCGCAGCAACAAACTAACTATCATGGAGAGAATTACTCTATAACTATGGACAGTAGAGCTACATAGGAACTTACTGCATTATACTTTTTCCATATCAATGGAGTTTGCGCACTCAACATATTTTTTTTGAACTAACTAAGAGAGAGAGAGAGAGAACGGAGAATGAGAGGGGTAATACAGGATAAATGGAAATGAATGACTATTGTCTCAAATGCAATCATTAATTAACTTCTTCAGGTGTGCTCTCAACTATAAGATTGCCTATGTGCACGTATACATATAACCTATACGTAATGCTTTCTTAATGGAGCGTAGGATTCTTGTAATAAATATCATGTCCATATCTGTTTATTCAGAGATAGCTACTACGTATTTGTATACACGAGAGAGAGAGAGAGAGAGAGAGAGAGAGAGAAACAAGAACGTAGCTTCTATAATATTCACAAAGAAAAAGCATAGAAAACTGTGCGGATGGTGTAGAAATGCATATTGGTTTGGATTGAGGAGTGAATAGAGGAAATTATAGCACATTATTGTTTATTAGGCTGAGAGAGCTGAGCTATGTTTATTATTATGTATGGAAGGAGATATTACTATGTACATTAAGGATATAGATATGTGCACTTTCCCTACATTCCTTTCACTGGGCGCTATTAGGTGCTTTTAGTCTCACTCACGCCAGGAACGCGGCAAGGTCTGACGACGAGTTTTAATTACAGAGTCCACCGTGAGAATATGATAGACATGCTCATTATTCCATAAATGACGTGTAATAATTCTCTATATATGCGGTACTTGTTGTTTTCTAGTAGCAGTGCTATTTCTTAAATACAAGGGTGTAGGTGTGTATGTGTGTGTGTGTGTGTGTGTACGTTTGTACGTGTGTCTCCGTATATTGTATATGTATTTTCCCAAGCAGCACTTAGATTTGACCGACTTTTCCCGCCCAAAGATATTGACGTAGTAATTTAATCAACTCCATTTATTATACAACACATAGGTTTTCCTATATATGTGATACAGTCACACAGTCACAGTGTTACAGGGCTCAACTTTTCAACACTTTACCTGTAAAAGAGTACGGCCCTATTTCCAACCTCCCCGCTCACCCAGTCAAAGGTACCTGAACATGGAGGAGTTCTCACCTTTCAAAATAATTCCTTTTTCCTCTACTCATTTTAAATTCACCAATTTATTCTTATGTTAGAGGAGGAGGAGGAACAAGAAATTATTCCATTAAATTTTCCATAGTAATTATTATTATTACTATCGAATTATTGTTGTTATTTACAATGATAGAAAACGGAGTTGACATTAAGTTACTTGGGTGTCTTGTATTTAGAACAGCCCCAGCGTAAGAACACATGGCTATGGATATTAATTACAAGGGAAAATCAGGTGAACGGATGCTTTTCTACATACATCATCTTTTCTTCTTCTGCCCACACCATTTTTACATTTCCTTTACTTCTTTTTCATAACACATTTTACCATTCTCATTTTGACAATGTCTTTTTCCTTTTTTTCCACATTTTCCTAAGTGCTTCTGCCCTTCCACATAGAGAAAAGACAGAGAAGCAGAGGAGGAGACAAACTTTCATTCCATAAACATGTCAAGGTTGCCAAGGCAGCGTGGCTCACATTTCCTTTCCATTCTTTTATTTTTAGAATCAAACCTTTCTTTTCCCCCCATTTTTCTGTCTGCATATCTACAAATGTTACAATTTGTGGGGAAAGTTCACTTTCACCCTAAAGAAAATATACATGAGTATGTTTAAAGAAATGTTGAAAATTTGGGCAAAATGGATTTTTCCTCAATTAGGTAACAAAACAACAGTCTCCTTAGAAATCGCCTATAAAATTCATTAGCACAAAAACAAAGTTTATTTGTGAAATTCCCAGATTTACTTTACCATGGACAAGTTTTGTGGGGGGAAAAAATAGTAACTTCCTTATGATTTTACCGCACTGAGCGCAGATGTAAATCTAAGCCCTTAATTGAGGTCTTTAAGCCCAAGGTAGTAATCAGAAATTATTGAATTAGACCCTCACGTGAGAAGTGGTTTCGTTATTTCTGACAAGGAGCTCTCTCACAATCCAACCGAAACAGTAATCCAAATTCTCAGCCTTTCCAACAACTTTTAATGTGATTAAAACCATCCAGGAGAGTGAAACAAAAGGGACATGAATCGATTGTCACAAAAACAAGGCACACATCAATCTTCGTCAAACCAGACATGTGGAGCAACATTTCCCTATAATGTCAACCTTAAATATCTTTTCCACCTTAATAAGTTGAGATTCTCAAGAAAAAAAATACATTATCATCCATATGATTTCTTCCTATGGGAAACTATATAGCATGTGAAGTCTGAAAGAACATTCACACAATTTCAGCAATCCCGTCCGTATCTACAAATTTCTGTCCGTCTCCCATTTTTCCATCCTTAATTTCTCCAGCAATTTCCTAATAATTCTCTGCTAGCCAGCAATATTTTTTATGACAGACCTTTTCCCAAAATTCTACAACTAAAAATGTGGACAAATAAAAGCAAAAAAAACTTACAAAGGAACAGAGTTTTTTTTTCTTAAGAATTTATGGTACGGAGAGAATTTAGTAAATGCTAACACTTTCCCTTTCCCATAACTATTAAGTGCTCAATGTTTTCTCTCTCTAATTTTTCCTTTAACTTTCTCTTACAACTTCATTCATTTTTCGCGTGCATGTACAGAGTCAAATGCAGATACAATTATCTACCGATTAAAAATTCATCAATGATTGAACTCCCCCATTTCCTAATTGTACCTACCTTACTCCTGTTTTAGGTACCAAGAACGCCTTTATTTTATGCACATGCATGCCACCACCACCACACATCAACGCAGGTGGAATTCCACCTCTTTTCCCTTCATGTCATTTCCTAATCAATGAATAAAGATGATGAGTTGGGAAGGTCATTTTGGATACAACTAATTACCATATATTTCTCTGTCATTTAGAAAAGTGTGCATACATAAAAAAACCATTTCCCTTCTTTTACACGGAGCCATTCCACGTACTTGCGTAAACGCACACATACGAAAATCAAAAAACCCCTATTTTTTATCATCACAATTTTCTTACCTAAACCAATGCTATGGCTGTCAATGTGAATAATATTCCCGAACGTGCATGACTTTTAGTGGAGAAAAAAGGATCAAAAATATTTTCAAATGAATTTTCCCATGATTTGAACTGAAAAAAACATGTTTTATAATAAATACGTGTTCTGTATATAAAAATCCATCAGGGGTAGAGGTTTGATGAAAAACTCATTTAGAAACTGCTGGGTTAGATTAATCAACCTGTTGTCGTTGTTGTTATTATTATTATTATTATGAATAAAAAAAAAAGACAAAGGTATTGTGAGAAATTGGTGTGGTGTGGTATATGGAAGGTTTTGCTTAATAGAATTACTACCTCCATGTAACCTACTGGTACGATTTTAAAAGACTTTCTCTGGGAATCGACTTTACATTTGGGCCTTGTTTCCCTTCCTATGTTTCCAAGGAAGATAGGAGAGCTTTTGGTTGGTAGGGCTTGGAGTGCATTGGACGTGTCCATTAACCGCAAAGTTGTAATGTATGGATGGATGGAAATTTATTTGAGCTAACCTCACCACACCACGGCTGTTACTCCGACTCTATTTTCTTTATCGATTTGTTGCATTACATGTACGGGTTCCGCTTACTACATGTGGCTGTACATCACTGTTTACCATAGCTTTTGTGCCTCTTTCTCTCTCTCCCTTATTTTCTCCTACCTTTCTCCAATGTATTGGAGGCATTCAAATCCTCTCGCTCTTTCTCTCTCTCTCTCTCTCTCTCTCACTCACACTCACTATAGGGAGTGACTGCACCTATAACTTAGTGTATAGGTTGGTAGCAGTAATAGTAGAACGGCTTGTTTAATTTGATACCAGATATTTACTGGATTTGCTAGAGAACCATTAGAGCATGCATTTTCTCCCTTTTGTCTAGGAATCGTATCTAGACTTGGGCTAAGATTCCGGGAGAAAGCAAGTCTTTGCTAACCCATAATAGCAATCACCTTTTGCACGTAACTACTCTCGGATATTACCTCCGGATTTAAACTCCAAGGCTATATACCTACACAGAGCTATATCATTATACTTGAATATTCCATTTCATATCTTACAACATATCCCATTTTATATATGAATTCATAGCCTATATTTCCCCTTCACAAATCTCATTCAAATGTTTTTTTTATATATGATAGAGGAAAAAACTTTATAAATGCTTTTACAACGAGATATTCTATCCAATCATAGCTTTTTCACCCTACCATTTGAAAACATACACTTTTAATATAGTGCTTCCCAAATGGCATGAGAGGTACGGGGGAAGTAGCACTTTTATGGGCTTTACTCCCATATAATGCAGTATACTAACAAGGAGGAGTGGACAAGAGAGAGAGCTCTGTATAGTCTCTCTCCTAAGCTCTAACATAAGGAACAAAGCGGGACTAAGCTATGTACGTATTTTTCTAAAAAGTTGGAGCCTATAGCTTTACTTTTCCTACATTATATTATATTGTACAAGTGCGAAATTCCAGCGCCTGCACGTCTGGATTTCCAGGATAAATTGCGGAACCAAAGCATGCTGGACATGGTTCCTAATTCCAAACCATAAGAGAGAGAGAGAGAGAGAGGGAGAGGGACAGAGTAAGCAAGGGAGTAGTATAGGAAATCGTGGCACAATTATCCTGGCCCAGTGAGAGATTTTTTTGCGTGAATCAGCTGCTCCTGATTCCTGACAATGTCATTGGACTCTGGTGTTATCATCAATCATTCCATACAAACAAGCAGGTGTATAGTTACCTATACCCTCCCTCCATTCAAACTACATGTTTTTTCTATAGCCCTCTACACTCTCTTCATACTTGTGTAGGGAGGAGGACTTTGGAAACATAGGAAAAAATTAAACTGTAATCGACACACGAGAGCAAGGGCGAGACAGGCGGAGAAAAGAATAATTGTCAACCATAAACATTACTTTCACCTATCGTCCTTTCTCTCGTCTCTCAATCCCTATATTCCGAGCTGTTTTCATCAGATACAAAGCCTTGTCTGGATAAAATGCTTTCCTTTTAAATGGTTTTTTCTTTCCCTCCTCTCCTATAGATACTCCTTCCTCTAAAAATTATAAAACATTACTCTTTAGCATTCACAGATTAGATCATCCAGGACATGAACTTTCTTCCAGTGACTTGGTAAATGTCAATTTCCTTTTTGAAAAAGCCCATGCAATTTTGAGGGAAAATTTTAAAATTCATGGAATAAAGTGTAGGAAGCACTTTTAAGGGGATATTGTAAAATGCAACTTTCTCCAGTTCTTAAAGTTTTAGAATAGCTGTAGAAACAAAATAATTTGGTGAAAGTTGACTTTCTCCCAAGCCGTTACTATCTCATCGTTTTTGAATGACGCGATAAAAAAGAGACAAATTTAATGTCACGAGCTAATTTGACTAATTGAAAATTACAGCCCATTGAGAAATCCCTGCTATTTATGATTCCTTGAAGACTACGTTTAAATTTACTCCCATATAATGCAGATGAGGTAGAGAAAGAATGTAAAAAAAAAATGCTTGTGGCTTCCCCACATTCCCGAGGATAAACTGAAGAGGAGAGAAAGTAGTGGTGGCAGCGGCAGTGGCGAACTGTGAGAAGACAATGTTAAGATACACTAATCACGCATTTACAGTCACGCATTCCAAGTTGAGTTCCCCCAAAAATTGTGGCTAAAATAAAGTCCACAACCATCCCATAGACCCCTCCTACATCATATATATTCCCTACGAGAAGCCAACTTCAAATAGTAAATTATCCCTCTGAAAGGGAAAAGCGTGCATGCAGAAAAATGTCAGTTAAATGCTCAGACACAAACTTGAGATTAGGAAATGAAAAGAAAATTTATGGAGCCGACATATGCAATTTATGTAAAAACTAAAACTTGGTAAAAACCTATGGACAAGGAATGAATTATGTGGGTCGAAAATGGGTCCAAGCCCAGGTGACATGTAGGATTATGCATGATGTAGGAGATTAAATAGCACGTCAAAGGAGAGAAAGTTATTTGTACATCTAGTCATGTAAATTGCAGTCATAATTACACACCTGCACAAGTACAGTCATAAATAAAAAGTGCTCTCTTTTCTCCGCAAACCACTCAACCTTCTTTACCCTTCCCCGACTCAATATCCCTAACTATTGACTATTTCAAATCCACAGCTACCCCCTCCCTCTTGAATAAGAGACTCAAGGAGAGGAAAGAAAGCGAAATATATATAGTTAGAGAGAGAAAAAAAATCTGGAAATAATTTACTCCTTTGAAAATCAATGGAGGAAACTTTTCTTTAATGACCTCAAAAATGTCCAGCCTTTGAAATATGAATGGTTGGCATGATACTTTCATCCACTAAATATTTACCGTTTAAATCTCCGTTGGGAGCCTCAACTCAACAAGGGGTTCACAACACTCCCATGTCGACAAGCTTCTCATTCCATTTGGCACCATTTACTTTTACATGCAGATTCAGAGTGTTGAACAGCTCACATGCACTCCTCTCTTTTCGCTTTCTTTCTTCCTTTCTCTCTCTCTCTCTCTCTCTCTCACTCTCTTTCTCTTTCTCCTACTCCTTGGAAACAAAGCCTTTTCTCTTGACTTCCCGACATCTTTCTTCCATTGTTCATAGTGTAGTAGCATAAATGTCTCCTTGTTTTCTCTCTTTTCTCATTGCTGGTGACAAGGGTTGGATGAAAGTCGTCCCTTCTACTCTGCATGCACACGTATACTTTCACCATGAATCCACAGCAAGCACCATTCCAGTTTTATGTGAACGACATGTTAAATGATGAGAAAACCTTATGGAAAATGGAATCAGGAAGAGCTACTACAGTCATGAACTGACTGACTGAATAACTCCATCAACTTTTCAAATGTATGTGTACCTTTTTATGTAGCTTTATTTAAAAACATGGATGTATTTTACATACCCACGCAATGAAGAGGTACAGAGAAAGTATTTAAATAGCATTGAAACTACATATGTAAAAAATGAAGAGCTGTATGTATCATTCCATTGGAATGTATTGTTGTACATATGAAGTAAATACGTACTCCTTGTACAAGTACGAGGATAAAGTGTGAGTGCTATATGTACAAAATATGTGTAAAGGATTTGATGAAAGGTCTTACTCATCATTCCTTCCAATTTTCAAGATGAAATTCAAAGCAGTGAATTTATCGCGTGCTTTCTCCCATCATTTTCCATGGCTATAATTTTACATGCGTAGGTACTTTCTCCAGGAAAAGTATAGATATAGCAACGTAGTACTTGTAGAAATTTGAAGAATAAAATTCTCTGTTACGTTCAAGGAGGGAAGGTACATGGAGAAGGTTATGGAAACAAAACTAAGGAACTCGAGGATAGGAAAAAAAGGGAAAAGAGAAGGAAGCTGAAGGGTAGAAAAATTACGGCTCTCTATGCAAGTAAGAATTTTTTTTGTTGGGTTTCCCTCTCTTCCCACAGAAAAGTTGCAATTTTGGTGGAGGACGTGCCCTACAGAATACTACAGATTTGATAGCTAAATATTTATGCAATCGCTGCTCCCTAAAAAAGGTATAATTTTCAGGAAAATAAACACACAGAGAGAAAAACATGAGAAGAGAAAATACTTGTATTTTTTTCTCTACCATGTTTTTCTCACAAGCTTCTTAAGGATCTACAGAATTCTCTATCTGTAGGTTACAGGGATAAGGAGACTGAGAATAAACCTAAATCCTTGTAGATATGAAGGGGGACAGAGTAGTAGGGAAAGGAGAAAGAGAGAGAGAGAAAAAGTGCGGAGAGGAAGGACGTCACTTTTAGTTGAAAATCCTCACACGGCAACCATTTTGAGGGGTTAGAATATTTGCATAATAGAATAATGCAAGTTCCTGCAGTCTGGTGAGGTTTGGTGTTATTCCAGAGAAATTGCGACTGGTGAAAGTATAGTGTATGTTGTAGTAGTAGAAGTAGTAGTAGAGCGAGGGAAAAGGAAGCCATAGCTCAAGTCCGGTATGGAACTCAAACTCCTCATATAGAGAGCCAACTGAGGACACTCAGGCAATGCTCCGGAAAACCAAGAGAAAAGGAAGGACACTACAGTGCCCAATCCATTCCACAAAATCCGCCATGATTTACTGGGCAATCGAGACAGTTTACAATGCAATGCTGCTTTTTAGTACCTTCCAGTTTTGTCTCTCTTTCACTCTCCAGAGAGGATAACTTCTGGGGTAATTTTTGGGGCCCTCCTTCTTCTATTTCTCTCTCTCTCTCTTCCTTTCTTCCTCACTCTCAACTCTACATCACCACTGTTGATAATTCCCCGTCAATTTTGCTTTATTGTCCACAAATAACCTACCTTTCAATTCATATTTTACTCCCATTCCTCATTTTCTCAAATGCCTTTTGACAACCAGGGTGAAGGTTTTTCCCCCTATTTTTCAACTCTCTCAAAATTTATTTCCCACCACTTCAAACCCTTTTCACACTTTTCAAGCATCTCATATCTCTGGGAGAAAGTACAAATGTTATTTTCTCCTCCAACTCTTTCTTACCTACACATACAAAAATAATAAACACACATGACTGACTCGGATTTTCACCAAAAAAAGAGTATAAAAACTACGAGTTTTTTAACAAAACTAATTTGAAAGAAATTGATACTTTCTCCAGATATTTGATCCTTATTTGCAAACGCATTTATATATACATACATTTTCTCTAAGTAAAGCCACAGTACTTTCCTATTCTCTATAATGATATTGGATTGGGCATTACGTGGAGTTAAAATCTTCCCATCAATGGTGGAGAAGGGGCGAGACATTGGAGAAAGTACCAATTGAAAGAATAGAAGAATTTAATGAAAGCCACTAAAGGAAGGGTAACATTTGCTGTATAGTGAAGCTCAATAAAGTAGTGAATTACTAAAAGATGGGCAGAACACGGACAGCCTGAAGAGTAACCAACGGGTGAAAAAATGTAGGTTTTATGCATCTGTTACCTTCCAAGGCATAGCCCACACACACATGTCTCTCCGAGTATGTGTCTCCAAGAGAGAGAGTGAGAGAGAGAGAGAGAAAGTTACAACGGCTTTGGAAACTAACGCAGGGGCTTGCTATTCCGCTCCTTTTTCTCGAGATAGTACCATGTGGGGAACCATTGGGAATATCTGCAAGATACCTGACCTGATATTTTATGCTGTACAGCTTTCCATGTTCCCCACTATTCAAACTACATGTGTCCAAAAAGTATAGAAAGACTTTCTCCTATAGAAACTAACTCCTATACTATTTCCCTACCTACTCACACATATCCATAACAATAGGTTTAGCACCGGGCTGGATCCTCCTAGCATTATCACACCCTACTACAATACTCCACATATGTATCTTTAAAAGCTAACTCTCTCTATGTTATGTTTACACGCAATACTTTTTTTTCGGGCTAGCCAAAACCTTTTTATATGTAAGATAGCTCTCTCTCTCTCTCCCTGTATACGTCCACACACCATAGACACCTATTTAGGTTAGATTTTGCAGCCAACAACAGTCTCTCACCAAAACCTTCCCCCTCATACAAACACACACACACACAAATTCCCACTTTAACTATGTACGTACATGTATAAAATATTCTACATAGCTTCCGGGTAGAAAACAAGTGAAAAAAGATACAATTCAACTTGCCCCATCCATACATACACACACACACACATAACACAAACTTTCTCCTAACTCTCTCTCCCTTCACATTCACACTCTCTCGCTTGTTAACTGGAAGAAAAAGTAGGAAATGCAGTCCTCTGTGGGAAATATCACCTCTCCAGTACCTCAGACCTAGTTTTTTTTTCTCCCCCCAAAAAAACATACAGAGATATCTTCTAGGCCGTGTACCTGCCAAAAGTTAGTTCTCTGGAACTTAACGTGTTAAAAAACACACGCATGAAATGAAACCCCAAATTCTAGGAAGTAGCGTATGTATATTACATGTATACTATATGTACGCTATATGTATAGTACTTTATGTGTAACATTCTAAACTATAACTACATTCGAGTAATGATGATGTCATTGTGAAGGGTAAAAAAAACTTCGATAAAAAAACCAAGGATTTATGAGAGTGTATAATAATGTGTTGAAATAACGTCAGGAGTTGACAATTTTTTCAAGAGCCTGAGAGAGAGAGAGAAAAATATATATATATATATTCATAAATATATAGGTTCATTATTACATGATATATACGAGCTCATTACTATAGAAAGTCTGTTTTCCAACGGCTCCATGAATATTCCATGGACTGTGGACTATTTATGTAAATGAGAATCCGACCTCAGTAATTCCGACCATTTCAACCGAAATACATCTTTTCGGGGAATTTAATGAAATCAGACTGCGTGCTCTTCCAAGAGGCATTTCCTTTCTAGTTTCCCGTCTTTTCCCTTTCTTCTCTCCTTCCCTAATAACCTAGCTCCTTAGAATGTGCTTTCACTTTATATCATGCTTTCACCTTTATTTAATTACATCCAGTATTTACATACAAGCCTTTCCTCTTTCCTCGTAAAGGCAACTTTTCACACACTTGTTTTTCTCCGTGTGTATAATTTTCTCTACATTAATGTTCCACGCATGCTATATAACCCACCCGCGTACATACATATAAAACCCTTTAATAAACAAGTCTTAGGTATAAAAGAATTTTCTAGGTGATAACTAACAAAGTTGGGAGCTACGGAGCTTTTCCTGTATACATGGAGAAAAGCTAAACATTTCCCTACTATATAGTTTGGTCCTAAAAAAATACTATTAATTATCCATCAACTATGAATGCATGGATAATAGGGCCGGAGAAAGCAAGTTGTTAGGAGGTTTATATAGTTTTGAAGACTTTTGTACACGGAAATATGTAGAAATCCAGTTGGGATTATGGAGAAAGCTATGACGAGGGATGGGATGGAGTGGAGAGTTGAATTTCATTGCTGCACGAATCGAATGAGTGGAGTGGAATATGATGAGAGTCTAGGAGCATTCTGGCAAGTAAGTACTGGAGAGGAATTCCGTATCAGAAGCCAAAGCCCTTTTAGAATTTAGGTTGAGCGTATCAGAGTAATGATTGGGTTACAAATCCAATGAATAAAACCGTGAGGAACAACAAGAGCTTTTGATAGAGAGCGAGAGAGAGAGAGAGAAGAAATATGAAAAAAGAGGGAAAAGAAGAAAAGGATTGAAAGTCAGAGAGCATTAGTTTTATGCTAGGACGAACACGACGACTGCTGCTCCTGCTCCCTCCTCTCTATATCATAACCTCTAGCACACGTACACAATAGAGGCATGGTGTGCATATTGAAGGGCGATAGCAGCAAAAAGTTACCATCATTGGTTGGGAATTTACCCGTATTCGGAGTGAAGCATTTCTTCTCTCGTCACTTTATAAAAATACGATCTGCCCATCTCCACACTCCCTGGCCGCCTCACTCCTCTCTCTCTCTCTCTCTCTCTACTGCATAGGAACATGTACAGAAGAGAGCAACTCCACAATCTCTGCATGTCCTCCTATATAACTTCCTATATAAAGGAGAAGCTCTAAGGCTCAAGGTACTTCAAACTATGGAGCTGCAGAGAAAGAGAGAGAGAGAGAAAGTTGTAATCGTGTACTCACAGATACATCCAAAAAGAAACACACACTCAATACCTGAGCTTTCTTCGGGGTTGTTGTGGCCTTGCCTTGTCTTCCTCACGAGCAGCATACAAAACGCATGGAGAAAGAGATTCTAGGGAGGAGGAGAGGAGCAAAGCAGAAGAAGAAGAAACAGAAGAAGAGGTAGTAGTAGCACCAGAAGAAAGCGAATCCAGCAAATATGTATGCAAGTGAGAGCCAAGGAAAAAGGTCCTTGTTTCCTCGGAGTACGAGAGATCCAGCGTACGTATGTACATATGTAACTTCACATGCTCCCATCTCTTTACATGGAAGCTACATACTTACTTATTACTTCCAAGCTACATATGTAATTTTACATGGATATACAAATGTACTTGTGTTTTGCATCAAGCTACATTTCTATGTATTTTCCAGCTATATACGTCCCATCCTATATGTACTAATACGTCCCTATAAGTTTTCCCTAGAACTTTATATCAATAGAGAACCTTTCCATGGAGCTATATATCTATTTACAGCTTCCATAGAAATACATGCGAAATCCACGTACATGTGTAGAGATATGAACTAACTGTATGGATTCTCCCTGGGCATACATACATGCTATTCCCTCCCACATGCATTACATATGCAGATGTAGATGAAAAGAAAAGGCATAGTGAGGTGTAGGCACATACACGAAGCCTACTAAGCCGCATTTCATCTGTGGATAGATGAGGACACTGTGTGTGTGTGAGAGAGAGAGAGAGAGAGAAAGAGAGAGAGAGCCTGCAGATAGGATCACATCACGTCCCTCGTTTCCCCACACTTTCCCCAGTTTCTTCGGAATCTGTGGCAGAAGGAGGCATAGGATTTGATGCGCCTCGCTTTTCTGGAATATGTGTGCCATATACGGGATTGCTAAGGCTGCCTCGCTCATCTTATCAACTCGTCCTCTTCTCTCTCTCTCTCTCTCTTTTCAATGCATAACTTGTATAGGGAGAAAAGGTAGGACTACTCCCTTCTATACAGGAGCGTAGTAATAAAAACCTACATAATACACTTAAAAGTTGGAAAAATGTAGGTGAAGAAACTATACAGATAGTTTTGTAGGCATGAGTAATGAGTACACATTTTCCAGGTATAGGGAAATATAGGAAATGTATCTGGTTTCAAGCCGGTATATACGCTTGGGCAAAGTTATATGCATGAGATAGTAGTGAAATATTCAAACAGTATTATGTTGTTACTTACCCTTTCGATGAAGAGAGAGAGAGAGAGAGAGAAAGAACCGAACCTCTCTTTTTCTATACTTCCTTTTCTTTCCCTTTCTATATATATTTTTCCTCTGTAGCCTACAAGATGTGAAAAAGAGAGGAAGAACCACAAACGTATAAGGTAATACTCAAGGATACTAAAGAGGAGCCTCTGAATTTTACTTTTTTTTTATTCTGTACTTTCTCCTCGTTACTCTCATTCCTTAATTTCCTTCCATCCACATCTTTGTTTAAAAATCCCTTGACGAAAAGGTAAAAACTTCATCAGCTTTTGATCTACATAAGGGAGCTTCTAATTGAAATCAAACCCAATGTAAAAATGTCTATTAAATCTATTTATTCCTAGCTAAAATTGATGACAATTTTGCAAAATAAAAAATTAACCAAATCTGCTGATTTTTTAATATGAACTAATTTACTCAAAACTTGAAAAAATGCCTTTTATATTTTATTTTAAGAAACCATGTAAATTAATATCTAGTGGAAATGTTGCGAGATTTCCGGCTTAATACTAAAAATTAAATTCAATACATGGGGGTAAATGAAGGAATCAGAAAAATATACAAGGCTCATAATGAATTTATTTTATTGCTCTCCTCTGAAACTCCGGAATAATAAATATGTAATTGTTGTTGTCCATAGTATTAGTAAGATTTATCATTAAAAAATGACCCCCAGCCAGACAAAGATGCATCTGCGCTGATTTTAAAGTCAAAATTATATCACTTTAGCGAATTATCAGAAGAAAGAATGTGTGAGTACCACCGTGAAATACATAAATTATTTTGCAGAATTAGACAAGAAAACCTTGCTGAAAGTATTAGTCCCATATAATCTTATACAAGACGTCTTTTCAAGCTCTAATAATTGTCGTGTGTACAAAAGTCCATAAGGTATTGTAGGACAAGACGAAATCAACTTCCGTATAAAACTATATAAGTCATATATTTGAACACTAACTGAATCAACAATTCTCTTGCATCACCCGTGAATACATTTTGCTTTTTCCGTTGGAAGCTCCATGACCATTCCTGAAGTATCAAAAACAAAAAAACTAGCTATTTTATTCTTTGACTTGGTATTAAAAACTCGACTGGTCATAATTAATCAAGAAACCTTGGTCTTGAAGTAATTTAATTGCAAATTCACCATTCAGTGAACAATCAACACTCGAAATATTATAGATAAATAAATCGTCCAAATAAATAGCGCACAAAATATTTTGCTTTGACAGTGCAGGAACTACTGGCTTCCGAATTTTTGTGAATTTTCTTGGAGCTACCGAAAGACCAAAAACTAAGCAAGTATTCTCGTAAAGTAGTTCACGAAATCTAAATCGTAGGAATTTTCTCTACTTCTTAACTAATTATTTCTTGTGCATCATGGACAACAGGAGACTATGCATAATTACAATCAAACTTCAACTTTCAGGTAATTCTCGTTTAATTTCATGTTAATTTCTACACAATGATGTTATTTCTCGTAAAGATACCACAAGAATGGACCTGACATAGGTCTCGTTGTGGCCGAGAGCTGTCTTTTGGTCTCGTTAGGTCAAAATAAAGGGCGGCGCGGAAGAGTGGTCTTGTAGGGACCGAGACAATAATGTTCATTGTTATTTTTCCCGCCTGTCTCGCTCCAACCGAGA